>JADLZK010000446.1:0-75723 GCA_015847255.1 Hyparrhenia diplandra
GTAGAATCTATTCTACACCCCATCGAGCCAGCCAACCAACCAGTTGACCAGACCCGACGCGCCATCTGACCACGCGCGTCGCGCCCCGCGCTTCCGTTCCCCCAGTCCGCACTCCGCAAACCACGTCCTGACGTGGCCCACCCAACCCAGACACCCCGCACGACAAGCAAAATAAATCCCGTGCGAGGATCCTGCTAGACGTCGCTCAAATCTACCCCGTCCCGTGTAGGCGTTATTTTTTTGCGATGCAATACTGAGCACATACTGTATCCAAAAGAATCCACGCATATCCACTCACGTGATGGCATTTTTATTTTTATTTTCAAAAATCCATTGACTTTTTAGGCATGCACGCACATGATAGCTGCATATACTCCATATATAGTATTACTGAAAAGTACCGACACGAAGCTATTGGCATGGAGTACTAGATCCAAAAGTATGAATTACTGAACCCGATGGGATACACTACTAACCAAAAAAAAAAAAAAACATTGATTACTGAATCTATTGGGAAGCATTATTGAACTGGATCCAGTACTAAGCATATGCTGATGTATTACTGAGCACATACATATAATTGTTGAGCGTATATACCGAAGCATACATGTATTACTGAGTGCATCATGGATTGCTAAACACAAAGATTAATTACTGAGTAGTGGATTACTAAAGCAAAGATTAATTACTGAACACAATGGATTGACTACTAAATATCAAATTTGATAGATTACTCAACTATTGAGATGCATTACTGAACTTGATCAACTATCGAAAACTCAGTGAAAAGATGATTACTGGGTGACTGTGGTTACTAAAAAAATCTTAATTACTAAAAAAAATTGGGTTGCTTTTCAAAACACAACGCTCCAAAACCTCTTGCCTGGTAGGGGCATATTTTTAAAAAAGACACTTGCCACAAAACTCATTCCTAGTAGGGGACATGCTTTTTAAAAAGATACTTGCCCTAAAACCCATTGTCTAATAGGGGCATGCTTTTCAAAAGATACTTGCCCAAAAACCTATTGCTCTGGTAGGGGCATGCATTTAAAAGACACTTGCCCCAAAATCCTTAAATTTAAAAATCAGTTAGTGGACTCGGCAAACGCTATGAACCCTAATCTCGATGAGAGCTTATATACACTAATCTCAAATATATGCCCCGAACACTAATATTAGTAGACGGCTCGAACCCCTAATCTCGACAAGCGCTCTATACACTAATCTCAAGAAACACCATGAACACTAATCTCGATTGAGACGCTATATACACTAATCTCGGCGGATGCCCCGAACCCTAATCTCGATGAGGCGGCCTGAACCGTAATCTCAACAAACGCTCTATACACTAATCTCAAGAAACACCATGAACACTAATCTCGATTGGACGCTATATACACTAATCTCGGCGGATGCCCTCAACCCTAATCTCGGTAGGCGGCTGAACCTAATCTCAAGACACGCTCTATACACTAATCTCGTAGGCGGCCTGAACCCTAAATCTCGAAACGCGCTATACACTAATCTCGAAGAACGCCAAGAACCCCTAATCTCGATGGGACGCTATATACACTAATCTCGGCCCGGATGCCTCGAGCCTAATCTCGATGGACGGCCCGAACCCTAATCTCGACAAGCGCTCTATACACTAATCTCAAGAAACACCATGAACACTAATCTCAGTAGATACCCTGAACACTAATCTCAGTAGACGGCTTGAACCCTAATCTCGGCCAGAACGCTGTATACACTAATCTTAGCAAATGCCATGAACGCTAATCTCGTAGACACCACGAACCCTAATCTCGACAAACGTTACGCACAATAATCTCAACAAATTCTATGAACCACGAAACCTAATCTCGGCAAACTCCTCAGAACCCTAATCTTACCGGGCGCCCGAACCTTAATCTCAAGAAACGCTATATACACTAATCTCGAAATTATCGACCATAAATTACCGAGCATGTATTAACAAGCAAACATCATGAACCATAATCTCGACAAACGCCATGAACCCTAATCTTCAGTGGACGCCATGAACCCTAATCTCGGCCAGACGCTCGAACCCTAATCTCAAGAAACGCTCTATACCCTAATCTCGGCAAAACGACATGAACCCTAATCTCGGGAGACGCTATATACACTAATCTCAATAGACGCCATGAACCCTAATCTCTGCAGACGCCTTGAACCCTAATCTCGAAGAAACGCTCTAGTATTG
This sequence comes from Hyparrhenia diplandra, assembly GCA_015847255.1. Lineage (NCBI taxonomy): Eukaryota > Viridiplantae > Streptophyta > Magnoliopsida > Poales > Poaceae > Hyparrhenia > Hyparrhenia diplandra. The sequence goes on from JADLZK010000446.1 coordinate 2,225, forward strand.
AGCACATCATGGATTACTAAACAGAGATTAATTCTACGAATATTGATTATCTGAATCTATTGAGACGCATTATTGAACTTGATCGAGTAATCGAGCATATATTTTCGAGTATATATTACTAGTCATATATTCCTGAGCATATATGGTGAATATTGATTACTGAACTTAATCGAGTACTAAGCAAATTTTCATGAGTATGTATTTCTAATCATATGTTGTTGTCGAGTATTGCCGAGCACATACATATAATTCTTTGAGTGTATATTCGAGCACATACACGTATTACTGAAAGCACATCATGGATTACTAAACAAAGATTAATCACTGAATGCAATAGATTGACTACAAAAGTCAAATCTAATAAATTACTGAATATAATTACTAGAAAAGGCATTGTACTAAATGTGCAATATCAGTAGCTGAAGAGCTAAATCTCCGGAATTGTATACTTTTGAACTACTACTAAAAAACAAGGATTACTGAACTATAATTTCAATAACAATTAAAAAAAATTCAGTATTCAGAAAAACATACCGAAAGTACTTTGATGCTTGTGCTTGATTCAGGAAAAAAAATATTCAGAAAACATATCGAAAGTAGCTAGTTTTCTTTTAGCGTCACCCGATTTACAATTACTGAAGGACTAAAATAAAGTGTAATACGTGTCCATCGCTGACTCTAGCAGCTAGCAGCAGCAAGGCTGCCTCGTTCACGGCCAGCAGATGTGCGCAGTGCGCATAGATCAGGCTGTCTCCTTCACAGCCGGGAACAGCTCCTTCACGGCCTGCAGACGCGCGCAGTGCGCACAGGTCGGCAACAGCAAGGCTAATCTGCTGCCTCCTTCACGGTCGGCAGTGCACTGCGCCTGCCTCCGCTGCCTACTTGTCGGCTCGATTCGTCAATACGCCGCCAGACCCATGGGGAATCGCTATGGATCTACAGCAGGGGCCTTGTTCGGCTGGCTGGTTGAGCCAGCCAGCAGTGTTTTTCTCTCTCACGAAAAGCCAAGACACAAAGACCGGCCGTGGTGCTAACCGATTTTTTTTCTCACAACAAATCGCCCTCGCCCAACCAAGACCCGCCCGAACAAGGGGGAAGCGGCATGCGCCTGAATCAGATCGCCGAGGACCACCTCGCCGCTCCCCGCTCGACGACCTCCCGCTTGGGCTCCGCGCTAGGATCGGGAAACGTAGCCCGGCATGGTGGGGGCCGCCCCGGGTTGGGTTCGGTCGGGTTAATGGGTGGGAGGCGGGTGCGGGTCAAGATGGTTGGGTTGGGTCTGGCTGGTTGGTTGGTTTGGGTGCGAGGTGTAGAATCGATTCTACACCTGGGGTGTAGTATAGCGCATATATATATATATAGAGTGATCTTATTGGGGAGGCTCCCCAAGGCTCGAATAAGGTGATGAAAGCTTCGCAAGAAGCTTCCCTGGTCCGCCCCCGCACTAGGCTGGGAGGCGCGCGCACGTGGGTGGTCCCTCGCGGGTCCAACCAGCCCACCCAGCCCAACCAGACTGGATGCATATAATCCAGGTCGGAAATGCGTACGAACTTTTTGTTGCGACGATGCATACGAAGCAGTGGTTTGAGTGAATTTGAACCAGTTTTGTCGAAGCATACAAACCTCCCCGCGAGCTGACTATTCCACCTGACACAGACTGACACAGGCTGACATACGCTAACATGCTGCTGACATGCACGCACCCACTCGAATTTCTTCCTTTTTCACGATAATTCCTCAACGAAGCATCGGATTCAAAAACGGTTTTCACCATTGAACTCCTGACACTTTTGTGCACGATTCAAGCTCCACTTTGAATATTTTTCAAAAATTTTGAAATTCAAAATTTTGTGTACGAGGATAAAGAGTTTATGCTTTCTATCTGTGCATATAAACTTGTGTGCGAGTACATAGAAACATGATAGGTGCTCTCATCTTCTCCAAATTTTGAAAACCTTGATTCGGCGCTTTCGAGAAAATAAGATGCATATTTTCTATTGCACCGGATGCATCGTGATGGTGAAATCATGCTAGTCCTCATGCTCAAGTTGGAATACTTGTTGGATAGCATGTCGAAGCAAAGGCGACGGAGTTTCGCGAGAAAAGGGCGGCCGGACGCCGACGGAGAAGCCGACCGGACGCGACCGGCCGGACGGCGGCCGATGGTTCCGATCAGAATTCCGAGAGCTTGTTTTCGGGTCGCCGTCGGGAATCGGCCGGACGCCGCAGATCGGAAGCTTCCGTGCTTCGGCCGGAAGCGCCGGCCGGACGCATGGAGGTGGGTGCTGTGGGCCCGGCGTGTCGGTTGTGACCAGACTACGGATTCCGGACTCCACGACCGGACTTCGGCGGGTGAGTCCGGGCTCTGTGCGCCCGGCCAATCCAAAACCGTGGGTTTGAAGCACCAACGACTCTATTTGGCTTGGGGGGCTATAAATAGAAGGTGTGTTCGGCCATGGCCGGTTTTTTTAGCACCTTGGGGACTTTGTACCCATGCTTGAGAGTGCTTGAGAGCCTCCCACTCACTTGTGATTGATAGAGTTCATCCAAATCAAAGTGAGGAGTGATTCTAGTGCATTCGCGTTGAGAGATCGCGAGATTGCGTGGCACTAGGTGATCGTGTTGCAAGCCGGGTGTGCTTGTTGCTCTTGGAGGTTGCCACCTCCTAGACGGCTTGGTGGTAAGAGACTTCGTGAAGCACGCAAGGAAGCTTGTGCTGATTGCTCTCGAAGGAGGATTTGTGAGAGGTTCGCACTCACCTCGTGGGGATCGCGAAGAGCGACACTACTAGAGCGTGTCGATGAGTACCTCCCTTGTGCGTGTGGTGTCTTGGCGGTGCCTTGAGAGGCTCACTTGAGAGTGGTGTCTTTGCGGTGCCTATGGGCGTGCCTTGAGGGGCAAGTGATCGGGAAATCACAATCGAAGAACCATCTAGGTGAAACACCAAAGGAACCACCCAAGGTGTTGGTCGACACAACGAGGAGTAGGGGAAAGTTGGCAAGCTTCCCGATACCTCGGTAAAAATCACCAAGTGTCAACTTGTCTACTCTTCTCGGTGGTTTGCATTCTCCAAATCACAAGCTTCGTATTTACATTCATATATACCTTATGCTTGTGCTTGTGGAGTAGCTCTTGCAATTACTAGCTTGTGTAACTTATTAGTTGCTTTGCTTAGTTTGTGTAGCTAAGTATTTTGAGCCTTTGGGTTAGGCGTGTGTCGCCTTGTCCTTAGTGCATCTAGTGAGCTTAGGATTGGCTTTGTGCTTTTGCTCATTAGAATTGTGTAGGAGCTCCCCTTGTTTGAAGTACTAGTGCATAGGTTTGTGTGACCTTGCAATAGAAGCTTGGTTAGGAGCTCAAGCTAGGCTTATCACCTCATTTGCTTTTGTGTAGGATCTTTTTATGAGGTGATTTAGAGTCATAGCTAGAGGGGTGAAGTCTTGGCTAAACGAATAGTTTCAATTCCGCATTATATTTGTTTAGCCTACGCAATTAGAATTAGAAAGGACTATTCACCCCCTCTAGTCCCCATCTCGACCCTTCACGCCGCCCGGCCGCGCAAGGCCGGGATCCGGGGGCCAGGGAGAGCCGCCGTCGCCCCGGTCGCGTCGTGGGGGACTTGGTCCGATTTTTTTTTTTTTTTTTTTTTTGAAATCACCGATCCCGTGTGGGTGGCGGCCCGGATGGACGGACGGACGGGGATTAGGGTTTCGTGATATATAGGGCCCGAAAAGGTGGGCCGGTGGGTGAATTTTTAGGCTAGTGGGTAGGTGGTTTGGTGGCACCGGATCACCGATTGGCTCGCGCTTCCAATAGTTATGGAAGCCCTAAGCTCCTAATAGTATATCTATCTATCTATATATATATATATATATATATATATATATATATATATATATATATAGGGCGATACTATTGAAAGCTTCTAGCGCCCAATAGATCTTAAGCCTGCAGCTCAGCTTCCTGGTCTGGTCCGCGCACCAGGCTGGGAGGCACACGCATGTGGGTGGTCCCCCCGCGGCCCAACCTGCCCACCCAGCCCAACCAGACTGGATGCATATAATCCAGGTCAGAAATGCGTACGAACTTTTTGTTGCGACGATGCATACGAAGCAGTGGTTTGAGTGAATTTGAACCAGTTCTGTCGACGCATACAAAACCCCCCCGAGCTGACTGTTCCACCTGACACAGGCTGACACATGCTGACATGCACGCACCCACTCGAATTTCTTCCGTTTTTTCACGATAATTCCTCAACGAAGCATCGGATTCAAAAACGGTTTTCACCATTGAACTACTGACACTTTTGTGCACGATTCAAGCTCCACTTTGAATATTTTTAAAAAAATTTGAAATTCAAAAATTTTGTGCACGAGGATAAAGAGTTTATGCTTTCTATCTGTGCATATTAACTTGTGTGCGAGTGCATATAAACATGATAGGTGCTCTCATCTTCTCCAAATTTTGAATCATACCACATAAGGGCTGATTTGCGTGCATATATTCACTCGTCGTGGTGCATATAGATGTTTTGGCATCAATGTTGCCTAGAAACTAGTGGTTGAGATGCATATACTCACTCGTCCAGATGCATATAAACGTTTTGGCATCGGTATTGCTTCTAAATTAGTGGTTGAGATGCATATATTCACTCATCCGGATGCATATAAAAGTTTTGACGTCAACGTTGCATATAAATTAGAGATCAAGATGCATAAATTTACTCGTCCGGATACATATAAATTCACTCGCCTGGTTGGGGAGGAAGCCGCTATTTGCCGGCGAGGACCGATCAAGCGACCAAGCTCGCAGTTTGCCCTACCCCGTGCCCATGGTTGTCGCCCAACATCCGGTGCTTTTCGTCATCATCTCCCCTTCACACCCACACCGCATGCGAAAAAAAATGAGGATGTGTCAAACATTACAATCCATTGCGCATTAAGCATACAAATTAGGGTGGAGGTGCATACAAGCATAAAAACGTAAGAAAGTGCATACGAGATCAAATAATCACAATCCATTACCCACATGAAGCATACAAATTAAGATGGAGGTGCATACCAAAGAAAAAAATTAATAGAATAACAATGCGTATGGATCAAACAATCATAATCCATTGCGCATGAAGCATATAAATTAAGGTGGAGGTGCATACAAGCATAAAAAAAGAACAAAGGCATACAAATTAAATAATCATAATCTACTACACATGAAGCATACAAATTAAGGTAGAGGTGCATACAAGCATTAAAAATTTAATAGAAGAACAAGTGCATACAGATCAAATAATCACAATCTATTGCACATGCTTACATTGTCGTCTCATACAAATCCATCACACCATGCATACACATCACACCGAACATACAAAAACACATCACACACCGCATACAAGCCGTTTCCACATCGCCGTTGTCGTTGCAGCCCTACACGCCCATGCCGGCGCCGTCACGCATTCCATGCTTGTCCGCCGCCGCTTATCGCCAGCCGTCGTCGTGTTTGCATACACCATGCGCCGTAGACACTATAGCCGACGCCCACGCCGCCATTGCCTGAGTCGCCGCCGCTATTGCCGTGTATGCGCCACCACAACTATCAAGATGCATAGACATTTTATTATGTGTGCATACGAGACCAAAAAATAAGAATAAAGAATCACAAAAGGTTGGGAATAGTGCATACGGATCCAATGAGCAAGTAATTTAATTACACATCATATGAGAGACCGCATACAAGCCTCGCATCATCCCTAAGGCCCAAGCAAAATAATTCGGATCAAAGCTCAAGCATCGAAAGTATTAAGTTGGGAATAGTGCATACGGAATAGTGCATACAAAAATTTGAATTGTAACTAGTGTGCACGTGAATCCAAATTAGAAGCATACTGAAACTACCAAATGAATCATCTTCAAGTGCCTCCAACTATGCCGATGACACAAAGGGGAAAAATAAAAATATCTTCGCTATGCCGCATGTTTGCATACGAACCTTGGATCTTGACGAGCGGAGATGGTCGGGAGAGGAGGGAACCGGATGGCCCACCCATCGCCGCGCCCCCCGGATCTCGCAAATTTTTGAAAAAAATGGGAGAGAAGACCTCTGGGGCGGGTGTGCTTTCGAGTGGGAATCGGGCGCAGCGGGGTGACCGCGTCGTGCGGGGAGGCGGGGGACGGCGGCCGCCGGGTGCGGTGAGTGAGGGGGGGCGTCATTGCTCGTCGGTCAGGGCGGCGGCGGGGGGCGCCTGCAGGGCCGGACGCCAGAGATGCCGTCGCGTGGGTCGGAAGCGGATGTGGCCACGCCGGCGTTGCTCGGGGACGGCGAGGGTCTTGGCGTCGTCGGGCCTGGCGGGCGGGCCGCCGGCGGCTTTCCCCATCTTCCTTCCGTGGTCGCTTGTGGCCTGGCCGCCGGTAGCGCCGTGAGGGAGGCGGGTAGCGCCGTCGCTGGAAGAGAGGAGGGCCCGGGAGGGCGCCGCGGCCGGGTCACGTCGTAGGTTGCCGACAGATTTTTTTCCCCCTGAAATTGCCGATGGGTGTGGGGGTGGGTGGCGCCGGGATGGGCTAGTGGATCGTGGTATCTTTGCATATATAAGGCCCAAAAGGTGGGAGGGTGGGTCGGGATTGATTAGACTCTACGGTAGGTGGTTTGGTGGCACCGTATCACCGATTGGCTCGGGAGCTTCCCCTAGCTATTGGAAGCCCAAAGCTCCCAATAGTATATATATATATATATATATATATATATATATATATATATATATATATATATATATATAGGGTGATACTATTGGGGGGCTTTAAGGCTCCCAATAGTTATTTAAGCCTGCAGCCAGTTTTTCTGGTTTGGTCCGCACCAGGCTGGGAGGCGCACGCACGTGGGTGGTCCCCCGCTGCCCAACCCAGCCCACCCAGCCCAACCAGACTGGATGCATATAATCCAGGTCAGAAATGCGTACGAACTTTTTGTTGCGACGATGCATACAAAGCAGTGGTTTGAGTGAATTTGAATCAGTTCTGTCGACGCATACAAACCTACCCCGCGAGCTGACTGTTCCACCTGACACATGCTGACATGCACGCACCCACACGAATTTCTTCCGTTTTTTCGCGATAATTCCTCAACGAAGCAACGGATTCAAAAACGGTTTTCACCATTGAACTACTGACACTTTTTGTGCACGATTCAAGCTCCACTTTTAAATATTTTTTCAAAAGTTTTGAAATTCAAAAAATTTTGTGCACGAGGATAAAGAGTTTATGCTTTCTATCTGTGCATATTAACTTGTGTGCGAGTGCATAGAAACATGATAGATGCTCTCATCTTCTCCAAATTTTGAATCATACCACATAAGGGCTGATTGCATGCATATATTCACTCGTCGTGGTGCATATAGATGTTTTGGCATCAATGTTGCCTAGAAACTAGTGGTTGAGATGCATATACTCACTCGTCCAGATGCATATAAATGTTTTGGCATCGGTATTGCTTCTAAATTAGTGGTTGAGATACATATATTCACTCATCCGGATGCATATAAAAATTTTGACTCCAACGTTGCATATAAAGTAGAGATCAAGATGCATAAATTTACTCGTCCGGATGCATATAAATTCACCTCCTGGGGGGGAGGAAGCCGCTACTGCCGGCGAGGACCGGGCCCAAGCGACCAAGCTCGTAGTTTGCCCTACCCCGTGCCCATGGTTGTCGCCCAACATCCGTCGTGCTTTCGTCATCATCTCCCCTTCACACCCACACCGCATGCAAAAAAAACAGAGGATGTGTCAAACATTACAATCCATTACCCACATGAAGCATACAAATTAAGTTGGAGGTGCATACCAGCATGAAAAATTAATAGAATAACAATGCGTATGGATCAAACAATCATAATCCATTGTACATGAAGCATATAAATTAAGGTAGAGATGCATACAAGTATAAAAAGAACAGTGCATACAAATTAAATAATCACAATCTACTACACATGAAGCATACAAATTAAGGTAGAGGTGCATACAAGCATTAAAAATTTAATAGAAGAACAGTGCATACTGAGATCAAATAATGCAATCCATTGCACATGCTTACATTGTCGCCTCATACAAATCCATCACACCATGCATACACATCACACGAACATACAAAAACACATCACACACCGCATACAAGCCGTTTCCACACGCCGTTGTCGTTGTGCCCTACACGCCCATGCCGGGCGCCGTCCACGATTCCATGCTTGTCCGCTGCTGGCCGCCATCGCCGCCGTCGTCGTGCGGTACACCACGCGTCGTAGACACCATAGCCTCCAGACACCCACACCGCCGATGCCGTCGTCGCCGCTATTGCCGTGTATGCACCACCACAACTATCAAGATGCATAGACATTTTATTATGTGTGCATACATACCAAAAAAATAAGAATAAAGAAGCACAAAAGGTTGGGAATAGTGCATACGGAACCAATGAGCAGTAATTTAATTACACATCATATGAGAGACCGCATACAAGCCTACATACAAGCATAAAAAATTAATAGAAGAACAGTGCATACGGATCAAATAATCATAATCCATTGCACATGAAGCATACAATTTAAGGTGGAGGTGCATACAAGCATAAACAAGAACAGTGCATACGGATCAAGTAATCGCAATCCATTGCATATGAAAGCATACAAATTAAGGTGCAGGTGCATACAAACATAAAAAGTTAATTGAAGAACAGTGCATACGGATCAAATAATCAGAACAGTGCATACATATCAAATAATCACAATCCATTTCACATGCTTGCATTATCACCTCCCCCTATTACCATCACACTATGCATACAGGACACCCCCAGGAAGCATACAAAACACATCACACACAGCATACAAAGTTGTTACCATGGGTAGATGATGCGCTGGAGCAGGGCAATCATGGAGCGAGAGCGAGCAGGACCAGCACCGAAGCCTCCTCTTCGCCTCCATCTATCTCGCTGTGGAGGGGAAGGAGTCGCCGCTGCAGGACTAGCAGGTGCTCGGGGCCGGACGGGAAGCACCACTCGCGGCTGTGGGGAGAGCTCTGCATCGGGCGGCTACGCCTCCGGCTCCACGTCCCGTCTGCACCTCGTCCGCACCAGCATCGGCCTCTGTGTGCCGTGGAGGGGAAGAAGGGGAGGCCGCAGCCGTATGCCGTCGTGGGGGATCCTGCCGCCGATGGAGGAGGCCGTGTGTATGTGCCATGTTCCTAATCTGCAAAAAGAAAACATCTTTGATCTCTCAGTTTCCACAATGCATACAAACCGCAAAACACACCATATTGTGAATTGGGGCTGCGATGCATACAAATCGAGATGGATCAGGATCAGAGGTGCAATGCATACAAATTAGATTTCATTCATTGATTCATTGAATGCAGAGATGGTGTCACGAACAGAAGGTAGCAAGATCAATCGTCAATTTCATCATTTGTGCATACGGACAAAAAATAAACAAGAGAGCCATTTAATACTTCTGCTAGTGCTATCACGAGATGCATAAAAAAATCGACATGCAGCCATTTTAGTACTACTGCTAGTGCTACGACGAGAAGCACAAAAAAATCCAACTTTGTGCATACAAATCCAGACGGAGCTGCCACCAACTTGCGACGGCGACAGGATCAGACGGAGCTGCCACCAACCTGCTTGCGACGGGATCTGATGGAGCTCGGCCGGCTTCCTACTGCCAGCTACCGGACCTTCAGCTTGTTCCCGATGGATCTGCAGGATCATCAACTAGCGAGCCAGGGGAGGTCGAGGCCGTGCGGACTGCTGGGTCCCGTCCGTGCGAGATGCGCCGCTGTCGACGGCCATCTAGCCCTCTTGTCGGCTACGCCCGGGGAGGGGCTCGCCAGTCCAGGATGGCCATCAAGCCGGTGGCGGCGCCTACGCCCTGTACTGGCTCCCACAGGGCCCGTAGACGAGGCAGCAAATGGGCCACGGGGCTTGCCTCCAGCAGTAGGACGGCGACGCCTGCTTCGACAGGAGCCGCGCGGAAGCACATACCACTGGCGCCCGTGGGAAGCGCTGCTGTTGCCCGGGTCGTGTTGGGGAGGAAGCTGCGCTGCCTGGGGGAACGGGAGGCCGCGCGTGGCCGCGCTGCCGTCGACGCTCCACGGAGTTGGGGTCGGGACGGGACGGCAGGCCGCAGGCGTTGCGCTCCAGGTGCGGCGGCGTGCGCTCCTGTGGCCGACCGATTTTTTTTCAGAAATTGCCGATGGGTGTGGGGTGTGGGTGGCGGCCAGGATGAAATGGGTGGGGATTGGGGTGCCGCATATATAAGGTCCAAAAAGTGGGCCGGGTTTGGATTGGTTGAAATTTAGTGGGTAGGTGGTTGGGTGGCCACCGATCAAATTTGGATTGGGTGCAAGCTTTTTATTTATTGGGCTCAAAGCTCCTTAATAATATATATATATATATATATATATATTGTATTAGCCGACTATACGAGTGAACTCAATGAGCTGTACATTTTTTTTTTGTGAAACATGTACATGTATAAGAATCATATTTCTAGAAGCATCCAGACCGTCACCTCTAGGTCTTAATGTCCTTTGTGTTGCTTAGACAAAGTGCTTACTCCTGCTTTGTGCATATTTTGTGCACATTGAGATATCTATTTAGTGCAGTCTTCAGGGACTTTGTGTAATTCAGAGTTTACTTCTTCAAAAAACAAAGCATGGATGGATCAGTGTACCAAATGAAAAAAAAAAAGATAAACCATATACTGATGACACTAAGTTTATAAAACAATAAACAGAAAGGGCTTTGATGCAAAAACAGCCTGGCCAGCACTACCATTGACTCTGCTAGCGACCTCTCACCCCACTCCCCGTCTTCCCTTCCCTCAACCGCCCGCTCCAAGGTCCGAGCCCAACTGCCAGCGAATTTCCTGCGCGCGGCGCGGCGCGGCGGCGCAGGCAGGGCGCTCGACGGAATGCGTGCGCCAGACGTCGCCGCGCCACCTCCTCGCCAGCCTCAGCTCCACGTGGGCCTCCCCCCTCCCACCGGCCCCGCGCGTAGGGGCGGGCCGTCGACGTCGACGTCGCCGCGACAGCGACGCGGGCGAGCGGTGGGCGAGTGACAGTGGGGTTGGAACAGAGATGTCAACCTCCAACTCGTTGTTTCTTTTTTTTTTTTTTTTTTTTCTTCTTCTTCCGATTTCTCTCCCTCTTGGACTCGACCCTATTATTCCTTTGCTGCACCTGCACCTTCCCGTCCATGTCACGCTTTCGTCGCTTCTTTTCTTCCTCCATCATTTCATTTCTCCCCGTTTCGTCGAGCTTCTTTTCTGTCGCCTCCCCGTTTCGTCTATCTGCGGCCGGCCGGCCTGCCTTTCTGCTGCAAGGAAACCAAGATTCCGAGAGCAAGAAGCAGGGCGATCTTTGCTGAATTCGTAGGCTCTGAATTGGTCAGTCTTCTGCTCTTCTTTTGGGCTGTTCCTGTGTTAATTAGTTTACTAGCTTCACCGGTACTCAAGTTAGTTTGGTACCTGATGTCCTTTTGTGGTTGCTGAACCGTGGGCTCTGTACTTCGATGCTTTGTGGGGACTGGGGCTGCTGCCATAATGGTTTCTTTCTGTTCTGGTGCAGGAGCTGGAAGTGAGGTGATTTCCTGATTGGGGACATAAGGTGGGGTTTGTCCCTACTCCCCAGTGAGCTCCAAGCGGTCCCTGCAGTTCTTCCAGTCAAAATTCTGTACCCTTCGGTGCTGGGATCAAGGAACTAGGCGTCAGAGTTGGGTTGGATTGTCTTCAACTCTTGATTCCTGCTTCGTGGGAATTTTATCTGCTTCTTGGGAATTTTATCTGCTTCTCTCTGAATTCAAGACCCTCCCTATCGTTTCCAGGCTTGCCGAGGTAAGGATAAGATAATGACGTGACCCGTTTTAATTTATTCTGTAGTCTCTTTCTCCTTTGAAGGCGCACTTGAGTTCTCTTTGCTTCTTCTTTTAGTACTGGCTACCGAAATCTTCATTGGAAATCTTACATAACAACTCTCATGGGAAAATTAACGGCAGACATATCCGTGTAGGTGATCAATTGCTGGTTTCTTCATTGTAACTTGTAAAAGAAGCCACTTGCCTATCTTAGTCTTGTTCAAATGCAACTACGGGTCTTTATGATAGTTTGTCCTTGAAATCTTCAGTTGTCTTTCCATTGGTCTATAGAGGTTGTTCTTTGGGGTTACTAGTGTGCATTTTGCATTCTGAATGGCATGCATACAGAATCATCAATATTTCATCATTGTGGTGGCACACGAGCGTATTCGCTTTTTTTTATCCCACCATTTAAAGTATTGTAGAGTGCACTACCGAGAGTGGCCCATTTCTACATAGTCGATAATATTCACTTACAAAGCAAAGAGCACTCTGTAAATTGTTTAAGTACTGACAAAATTTTAAGAATGATTAATGCTAGAAACATTGTGGTATTTCCAGCAGTCTGCATCAATGCTTACCATGGGAATCCACATTTCATGACTAATATGGAGATATAATTGCTATACATTTGCGGAATAATAATTTTAAGGTGTATGGCTTATTTTATAACCTATGAATGTGCTTGACCATTGAAAAAATCATGAGCCTTCACCTTCACCTCTGAAGTCTATGCTTGGTATTAGCATACTTTAACATGCATTGCAAAAGTAGTAATGAAGACAGAACTGCTATACATCAGTCGATGAAATTTTTGGGGACCACACGGAATTTCTAGCTTGTGAATGTGCTTGAAGATTCTTTTATCTTCATATTTTGCTTAGCACGTGTCACTGGTGCCTCACATCATACCTTCAGCAAAGCTCAATGCCTGTTTGCTGGATGTGCTTATATTTCCAAGCAGTGAATGCTTTTAGATTTCTTTTGCATTGATTCTAGTTTCAAGGCCACAGGGGATTTAGGGAGAGGCCGGCAAGCAAAGAGCTGGTAGTGAAGGTGTGTCATGTGTGTTTGGAACAGGGTAGGCACTAATAGTGGAGAGGGATTTCTGTTGGATATAGCACTAATGTTTAAGGATCAAATGCTACATAAGAAATACTAGAGTGTGATATAGACAGGCCCTCAATTGCCTTCTTTAAATGTGATGAGCTCATATGCACACATTTTTCGCCAAATATGATTCTCAGTGAACCTTGTTTTGCAGTGCAGGAAGAAGGATATTGTCCCTCTCCAAAATATAAACATGGGTTGGTTGAGTAAAATATTTAAAGGTTCAGTAAATAGAGTTTCAAGAGGACACTACAACGGGAACTTCCATGAAGACTATTCAACTCCGCACACTAAATCATATGTACTGCTCTCAGTTTAATCTTTATCTTTACTGATGCAAATTAGTTTGTTTAAATAAAACCTACTATAAGAAATAAAGAAGAGAATCATAGTGCATCTGAATGTGCCCCACCCCCCCCAAAAAAAAAAAAAAAAATATTTTATTCTATCAGTTGTTCAGTGCACTTGCCGTATTTGTTTTTCTCTCTCAATTTGAAATGGGTTCTTCCCTAATGTTGATTAAAGTATATTGTTGGTATGCCTGCCTGGAAAATATTAGTGAATAACTTACCAATCTGTGCTTGACTAATGAGGACCCACATTATTTTTTAATGTATATATCAGGGCTCACATGTTGCATGTTCCTCAGTCCTGAGAGGAAAGGAATAGCACTGGATGTGCTTGTTGCGTACTTAATTATTCCTTGCTTATTTTCTATTATTATAATTAAAATTTACTGTAGGATACGCATGGCAATGAGGATGAAGACATGGATCATGCTATTGCATTGTCCTTATCAGAGGAAGATCAAAGGAAGGGAAAGGCCATTGGTTTGTAGTGCTCTGCCCCATCTTTGCATGTTTTGGCTATTTCTATTTAGGAACAAATAGATTGCATATCTAATTCCTAAATTTTATATGGTTTAGTTGTGTCTTTTAACTTGTGACTAAACTTTCAGATTGCTAAACTGTTATAAGTTGAGGGAACAGTTCTGAAAGTAGCTTAGCAACCAGTGATGCCAAAGCACTTTGCTCTAATAATGGTAAATGTTTGATGATATCGTCTGTGAAGCAATAATAATTCAAAACTAGTAAAACACTTTTAAAAGACATCATAGTTTCATTTAAATTCAAAAGGCTAGCTCTTCATTAATTTCACATGCTGGCTGCAAAATCAAATTAGCAACCTGAATATTTGAGAGAAACAAAATTTAGCAACCTGAAATAGCATGTCATCTCTAGTCACCGATTAAATAGGGCATGCCTGCCTTGGCCACATATACAAGTTCAGGTACTGCATATGGAATCCTCATGTTCAGGACTAAAAACAACGCAGCTCATTTTTGGACAGTTTTTTCTATAGGTATTGAATTTCTTCTCTAGTAATTACCAGAAATACCAGACAGCTGGTTTTAGATTGAAATGTTAGCTTATGTGTATAAGGTGTTTGAGGAAAAGTTCATATAAGCACAGTCAGAACTATGAATTCTAATGTTGTTTTTTTTAATTATGAACCAGATACTGGGCATCATTTAGATGAAGATGAAGATGAACAGCTTGCACGGGCTCTGCAAGAAAGTATGAATGATGGACTTCCTCTTCGAATAGTCATTCAGATAATTGTTCATTAATTTGACATTATGACTGCAAAGTCAAATAAGCAACCCGGAATCCCATTTCATCTCTTATTGCCAACTAAAACAATGCTTGTGCATGCCTTGACCACATATTCAAATTCAGGGACTAAATATGGAGTTCTCAAGTTCAGGGAGCAAAAATATCAGAACTTTATTAGACAGGGTGTTCCCATAATATTAAATTTGATTGTTTAGTACTTACCAAAGAATTGCATATAGCAGTTCTTGTTTAACAAATGAGTGCTGTTGGTCAGAACCATGAATTTTAATGCTTTGTCTTATAATAATGAACCAGATACTGGTCATAGCCTCGATGAAGATGAACAGCTTGCACGGGCTCTGCAAGAAAGTATGAATGATGGATCTCCTCGTCGGGAAATTCCAACTGAAGATGTTCACTCAGAAAGTGCTCCAGCAAATAGTTTGCCCTCATATGTTTTCCGACAACTGGCTCGAGGTATTTTCGTAATGGTACATTATGATGCTTCGCTAGTTGCTTCTTGCACCTTGCATAATCCTACATTCTAATGAGAACATGTTTCTTTGTTTTTTACCGTTTAAAAATACTAGTAAGCATAAACACACTATGTTTGGGGAGATGGCAGTAGAAACTTTTGATAATCATTGGAAAACCTACCCTGAAACATTAGGCATCAGATGTGTTAGACTTAGATCCCTCACATTAGCTTGTTGGTTTCTCACATACGATGAGAAACAAGAGTTTGGATTCTAGGGCAGGGCTAGGGTTTGAGTTTGTAGAAGCAAAATTTGCTCTGGAAACATGATATGACTGCAAACTCATATATTCCAAAGGCTACCCAAGTGAGATATATATTATATAATGAGCCAGTATTCAAAGAAGGCAAGATACAGAAAGATAATATGGCTCAGAATTGTCTACATCTAATGCTGTAGAATTATCTTGACTGGATATGCAACATGGATCAGTTTGTCGGGTTATCTGAGCCTTGTTCTAATGTGATGGAGAATCTTATTATCTGATTTTCTCTAGTTTTCTCCGATTAAGATTTTTCTTTCTGTAATTTTTGTGTATCTGGTTGCACCACTGCCTTCTGTAGGGTTTGTGCTGGATGCAAAAGTCCAATTGGTCGTGGTCGGTTTCTCAGTTGTATGGATTCTGTTTGGCACCCCGAGTGCTTCAGGTGTTATGCTTGCGATAAACCAATATCAGAGTATGAGGTCTACAATACAACAGAACATTCCTGACCTAAGATTCTTCTTTTTTTGAAAGGTATGACCTAAGATTCTTCAACTTCATAAGATTATTAACACCGTCCTTTCTTTTTGCAAGTTTGCTGTTCATGAAAACCATGCATACCACAGGCCCTGCTACAAGGAGCGTTTCCATCCTAAATGTGATGTTTGCAGTAGTTTTGTAAGCACTCTTCACTTTGAATCAACAATTAAGCTTGGAATTTTGTGAGCGTTTCCATCCTGATTATGTTATTCTTATTGTGATGGAATTTTGGTAACCAGATTCCCACGAATAAAAATGGCCTCATTGAATACCGGGCCCATCCTTTCTGGATGCAGAAGTATTGTCCTTCCCATGAAAACGATGGCACACCTAGGTGCTGCAGTTGTGAACGAATGGAGGTGTGTCATGTTTATGTAAACTTATATACGTATATTGATGGATTTATAAAAAAGAAAATGCTAATCCCAAATGCTATCTCAAATACTCCAACAGCTGCATTTGTGGGCCTCCTTTCAGAAATTTACCTGTGAATTTGATGAATTGTATTATCTTGTGCCACCTATAGTGCACATCTTCCTGACTTTGGCTATTCCAATGACATTTCCTTCTTTTATTGTTTTCTTGTCAACCCTAGCCAAAGGACAGTCAATACATAACATTAGATGATGGCGGAGACTCTGCTTGGAGTGTTTGCATACTGCTATTATGGAGACCAATGAATGCCAGCCACTATACATTGATATTCAAGAATTTTATGAGGGTATGAACATGAAAGTAGAACAACAAGTTCCCTTGCTTTTGGTTGAGCGACAAGCTTTTAAATGAAGCCATGGAAGCAGAGAAATCTGTAAGTGTTCTATCCTTCACTGTGTGGTATATATAACATATATCTAATGTACTCTCGTCGATTAGGTGCACCACCTTCCTGAAACCAGAGGCCTCTGCCTATCTGAGGAGCAGATTGTCAGAACTGTATGTGATCTTAAAACATTTCCTTGTTTTGCTTAATTGCTCTACTGAATTTGTGATCTTCAAGGCTACTTATGATTGAACATAAATAACTTAATAATATTATCCAGATCTTGAAAAGACCAATAATTGGACCAGGCAACAGAATCATAGATATGATCACAGGACCATACAAACTTGCTCGACGGTGTGAAGTGACTGCAATTCTTATACTGTACGGGCTGCCAAGGTGATTTTTTCTTTCATTGTTTAACAAACTAATTACAATTGATGTAGTTTCCCTTCGATGAACGTTGATTCTACTACCAATCCATCAGAACGCATGCACACTTTAATTTTTATTTATTTAATTGCACGCAGGCTGCTAACTGGCTCGATTCTGGCTCATGAGATGATGCATGCTTACCTCCGACTTAAAGGTATTCTGGTTGTGCTTGTTTATCTACGTTTGTAGCATCCTCTTCATTCTTCGATGCATTCTATGTTTGCAGAACATCAGTATTTACTATCTTAACACCTTTTTTTGGGGGTGTAGGATGCGAACCCTGAGTCCAGAGGTTGAAGAAGGAATCTGTCAGGTTCTAGCTCATCTTTGGCTTGAGTCAGAAATCACATCAGGTTCTGCTAGCATGGCAACCACCACAGATGCGTCGTCATCATCATCATCTTCAACATCTTCCTCATCGAAAAAGGGTGCAAAGGCGAATTCGAAAAAAAGACTTGGCGAGTTCTTCAAGTACCAAATTGAAACAGATTCTTCTGTGGCTTATGGAGATGGGTTTCGAGCAGGCATGCGAGCCGTTGAGCTTGATGCGGCTTGAGAAGCACCCTTGATCATATCAAGATGACGGGGTCTTTTCCATACTGAAGCTGGGTTTTCACCTCAGTTTGAATATGGGTATAGATTTTTTGAGAACTTTTTGGTTCGGGTTATATACATCGAAAAGCCGAAAAGGGTATATATTGTCTACAGTAAAAGAAGTGTCAAGAAGAGGAATAAGGATTTAGCTATACTGCCCATTAAAGGAAAAGCTGTTTTTCCTTTACAATTATATATATAATTTTACAGTACACACATGAAGGGATGTGGTCTCTAGCTTGGCCAACCTTGTAGAATGCTATCACTTAATGCAAAAAGAAATTCGAATATATATGCTATTGAAATGCAATTGTTTGGATTCTATGCTCTTTTCTATTTCTTGCCTTCTTTTGTATCGTAGTATCCTCGTTACTAAATTGTAGGTCATTTTGGCTTTTTTACAGATGCGTTTTTCTTTTGTTATGCATCCCAGATATAGTGTATAACTAGTTACATAAAGAAAGTAATGTAAATTTAGAAAAGCCCAAAAGTGGTATAATTTGGAGCGGAAGGAAGTAGATTCAAGGCAATTCTCGAATACCCTGCGTTTACTACTTCTATAAAAAGGATTTGTTTTTGACTTTTTGTAAGGGGAGGGCGCACCATTATATTTTTTTTTTTTTTAATTTTGAAACTTGGGTGACTTTTATTACTGCTGAGATGAAGATTCTTCGGTAACAATTAGATCAATGCGCTCTGGAAGTGAGCTGATAATCATCTCAATTCCTTGTCACAATTACACCCAACAACTGCCAATTCATGAACAACTCCATTACAATCTCTAGAAACTGAAGAAACATGAAAACTGTACAAATTTGGGCTCGCTAGGAGCTGCAGTTCCTCCACAAGCCCACCCGCCATTGAATTATGGAAATCTTCAGACAATATAGCTTGCTTCACTAGCACCGCGTCTGTTTCCACTATCAGATTACCCTGATCGACTGCTGCGTCAATGAGTCCCTTTTTTTTTTTTTTTGAAAAAAGAACAATGATTCCCTTTTCCTTCTCAAGTTCTCATACAATGTTTTGTCACTCCGGCATTTTTACCGGAAAAAGTCTACTTTTCGGTCCCCCAACGAAAAGTTCGATTTTGGTCCTCAACTCCAAAACCCGGACAAAATGGTCCCCTCAACTTTTCAAACCCGTGCAAATTTCGTCCCTCGGCGGGTTTGGACAGATGGTTTCGCTACAGTAACTCCAGTTTTGCTACAGTGAACGTGGTTTCGTTTTTTTTTTTCCTTTTCTTATTTATTTATTTTTGAATCTTTCAAAAATTATAGTAAATCAGAAAAAATCATAAAATAGAAAATCTAATTTTGTTGGACTCAGTATAAGTAGAGCTACGCAATGAATATATAATATGGTATACTTTAATATAAAATTTTTTGCTATGAAGGTTTTGCCTTTTTCTTTTTATTTATTTCAGCTCAATATTTAAAAAATCATAATAAATTATAAAATATTATAAAATTGAAAAACCAATTTTACTAGACTCCACATGAGCATATTTACACAATAAATATATATAGGTATACTATTTAATTTATTGGCGGGATCCATCGATCGGGTTCACCGGCTTCGCGTACGTGTCGCCTTGGTCGTACAACAAACCTAGCTAACCTAATCGGTTAAAGAGCCACGGTAACTACGTCTTTGTGTTATTGCGCGCCTCATGTGGAGTCCAACAAAATTTAATTTTTTTTATTTTATAATTTTTCTGTAATTTACTATAATTTTTAAAGATTGAGCTGAAATAAATAAAAAAAAAGAAAAAAGGCAAAACCTTCTAGCAAAAACTTTGTACTAAAGTATACCATATTATATATTCATCGCGTAGCTCTACTCATGTGGAGTCCAACAAAATTGGATTTTCTATTTTATGAATTTTACGTGATTTACTATGATTTTTGAAAAGATTCGGTAGAAATAAATAAGGAAAGAGAAAAAACGAAACCACGGCCATTTGAAGAAAAACCGAGTTCTTGTAGAAGAAAACCACCGTCCAAACCCGCCGAGGGACGAAATTTGCAGTTTGAAAAGTTGAGGACCCGTTTTGTCGGTTTTTGAAGTTGAGCGACCAAAATCTGACTTTAAGAAAGTTGGGGACCAAAAGTAGAAACTTTTTTCCTTTTTACCCAACACCCGGTATTCAATCCACCCACTACCAAGCCCACTACGTTGCTCATCCAGTCATCTGAACTATTTGTCCATCATCCTTACCCGACACCCGGTACTCAATCCAAAGGCCCACTACCAGTCCCAAAAAAGGCCCACCACGTGGCCCACTACTAGCAGGAAGTCAATGAGACATAAATCTGCTAAAAAGCAGCAAACTACATTAAAAGCATGTTTGAAACACAGGAATTTTACAGTAATCATGCAGGAATTTCATAATAATCAGTTTAATTTCACAAGAAAAACACAAAAGACAAGAATTTTTTGGTGCTCCAAACAGGCCCTAAACATGTTGAAATTCCTAAAATATAAGAGACTAGAGTTTCCCTGTATATTCTTCTCATCTATTGTACTGTACAATGATTTTGACGTCAAATACATCATTAATCGAAAATAAAATCACTTTGATTCCTCTTGGTGCATAGTCAATCTATAAGTCTGTTTGGATAAAGGAAAACACGGCCACTATCAAGATTTATATATAATACCAATAAATCCACTATTAACTATCAAGATATTTCATTGCAAATTTAATTGAAACCAAGTTGATGTTTGATGGTGTACTTCCCTGTAAAATGAATGTAACTAGAGAAGTTTATTTCAACTTTAAATAAAACCAAATCTCTATTATTGATCATTGAAACCGAATCATGATGGTTCCTTTCAGGCTAACACGAAAAATCGGTGCCTTCATGTTAGGATTGTGTCTCAGTCCATGGGTAGGTAACAACTCAAAGACCCACAACTAAGTGTCATGAACTAGGCCACAATTGAGCTGGTAGCATGCGAACTAGACCACAATACTGTTGACTATACTACTCTTTTAGATCAGAAAATCAATATCTGTCAAATGCAAGCAGTAGTAATTTTAGCTAGATCTAGCTAGTATGGTGTTTTAAATTCTTTTTTGTGAGGTTCATTGTGGTTTTGTTTGGTTTAGATTTAATGAAGTCAAACTCTTAGTTTTTATATTGAATTCTTTTTCCAGGAAGGAATATACCACCGGCAACGTACATCTTATGTTGACACCAACTGTATATATTGATAGATGACCTTTGGCTTATCATCAACGAAAAAAAGAAAGATCTCTATGAAACATATATACATTCCATTATTTTCTTAAAATGTGAACCAATTTATTAATTTGTTGAATTATAACACCTCCAATGGTTCTAATAATAAAGACATAGGATTTGTTTAGACAGATAAAGTCTAAACATATGTCGTTGCATTGCATTGTAAAGAAACAAAGTCTAAACCTACGGAACACTTAGCTCATGCATTTTCAAGGAATAATAGTCAAGCTACCTAATCACTTGATATAACTTGGTCGACGTTCTGATGATGTTCAGTTGACGGTTTTTCGCGGCTGATAAATCAGTTGATGTTGTTTTATTGTGAGAGAAAAACAATGTACCTCATAAGTTCAAGTGAATAGAAGAAAAAATCCACCAAATAATTCAAACCAAAACCAAATCCAAAGTCAATAATAGCTAAACCACCAGTGGATGTGACCATCGTGTGGGAAATTAGAGGACCGGATCGGATGAACAAAGCCAGAAATTAAGGTAGGTTACACATCAAGTTGCTTCCATACAATATCATCACTTAGGTGTGCATCTAGGTTGGAGTGCTTGAATTGGCAATGGAGTGGAGTGCTTGAATTGGCAGCTGAAGTGCTGTCATTTAATTTCTTTCATCATTATCTAAAAAAAAAAGGTTAGGATTGTAGGAACTAGTCACTGCATGTATACGAGTCTCCCTGTATCTGTATTTGTATTAAGCAAGTTGCGTTTATAACAAGGAAAAAGTCTATTCAAGTAAATAGAAAATTGTTGATTGACCTCGAGTGCATTTGAGCTGTTCGTGGGCATGCCTAGCCGGGCTGCATGCAGTGAAGGCTGCATGTAGTGATGTAGCAGCATAGAAATTTAACATATATACAATGTTTCTATACTATTAGATGTATGTGTATACAATGTAGTTGGTAATAAGGCAAAGATAATACGCATGCATGCATATATATATATATATATGATAAATCTATAGGCGAGTTGGCTGGATGGATATCGGCATATACAATATGGGATTCCAAGGCTTGGAAGAGCCAGCAGAGACGTCGTTTTCCAAAGAAACGTGAAAAATCTGGTGGTGGGTGCGTTGAGACGCCGGAACCGGAGCAGATGCTTTGGTTGCTCCAGAAATGAAAAATCCGGTGGTGGGTGCGATTTGAGACGCCGGAACCGGAGCAGATGCTTTGGTTGCTCCAGAAAATGGCTTTCATGTTTTTACTTTAATTTGGTCATCGAAAGGAACATCTGTCCATCATCAATTTGTAGATGGATCAGACACGACCTCTTGAATCGGCCAGAAACCAATTCATGGCCGAGGTACCACCGTAGCAGTGTCAAAAAACACCTTTGATATTCTTAATCCACACGTACGTTCTGGCTTCATCTCCGGTTAGTTACCTGCTGCTGCTGCCTGAAACTGAAGTTTTTTTTTTTTTTTTTTTTTTTTTTTTTTTTTTGCTTCCATACACTACTATAGTTTTCGAATGACATATGTTTCTCTTATCTTGGCAAATCATCATTTGCATAGGTTTTTTTTTTAGGGAAATTTGCATAGGTAAAATTGCCTTCTGTTAATGAAATACCGGCACGAGCCCGCTTTAAAAAAAAAAAAAAAAAAAAAAAAATAGACAGAACTGCAGAAGTCAGAGTCAGAGAGAGGTGTTTACTTTCTGAACTGAAGTAATGAAAGGAAACGTTTTAATATATTTGGATTTTTCTCTAAATGTTTGAAAAGTGAAAAATAAAAATGAACCTTAAGTACAGTGTATGATCTTCTAAACAAAACGATCAATCTGATGAAGAAGATTGGCATCCACGTGGAAACCGAAGACCAAGATGAAGCCTCCTTTAACGAGCTGCAAACGGCGGACACCAGGCAAGCTATGAAGGCCTACCTTTTTCAGAGACAGGTTGCAGTGTGCCTCTAGGTGTGCCAACGCTGTCTAGCGAGCCACTCCCTAGTGTTCCCTTTTGGTCGCAAAGCGTTTCCCCAATGTAATCGCTATTCTAAATCCAGTAGATAGGAAGTGTGTCAGGCCTTGTTCAATGTACTCTCAACCATAGGTGGAAGGCTAAACTAATTTGGACATCCATGGATTTTGACAAATGACCTAGAAATTCAAATTTTGGTGGGGGTCATCTCTTCCTAGTTCATTTTTTTGAACTAGAGAGTATCCATTGGACATCCATGGACATCCAACTTACACCTAGACTCTCAACGTTGTACAAGTGCTTTTGTATGTGTTTATGACTTTTCTTCTTAATGAAGCACGGGTGAATGGACGATCAATCTGTACATAGTATTCGATCCTAAAAGATGATCTACGCCGATCTGTGCCGCAGCCGCAAGTTGTCAGATAGGACTAGCATTTGATGATCCATCCGCAACTTGGACCGCCGGTGCCACCTGCGTCGCCGACGCCGACGATGGCAGGGCGTCGCTCGTCCCTCCCCACTCCCTCACCCTCTCTTCGGCACGCATAGCCTGTTTCTCCCATTTGGTCCTGTAAGAAATGAACACAAGGATAGCGGTCTGAAGCAGAGTTCCCAGCGTCATGCCCAACCAAATCCCCTGTTCAGCAGATTTCATTTGATCAGAATCAAGAATCTCATGTAATTATGCAGAGAGAACGAACATTATTCAGAAAATAGATGAACATTTCAAGAATTCGATTTGGTTTACGTTACCATGGCGTCCATGCTTAGCTTGAAGCCGAAGAGCGCGGCGAGCGGGATGCCGACGAAGTAGTAGCTGCCGATGTTGACGACGGCGACGAGCGCCTGCCAGCCTGCTCCGATGGCGACGCCCGAGAGCACCGGCTGGATGCTGTTGAGGAAGATGGATCCCGCGAGGAGGTAGCCCAGCCTGGAGGCCTCCCTCAGCACGTCGTCGTCCGCGCTGAAGAAGCGCGGCAGCCCCGTCCTCCAGGCGAGGAAGACGACCAAGAACACGGCGCCGATGGAGCCCGACGTCAGCACCGCCACGATCACCGAGAACTTGGCCGCCTTGGGATGGTTCGCGCCCAGCTCGTTGGACACCCTCACGCTGCAACACAAGAAATTGCATGCGTTGGTCTAGAAAGCATCAGTGATTGATCGAATTGCATATTTGGTCGGATGAGTAGCCAATCAATCAATCGTGTGCTTGAGTTTGTGTGTGTTACCTCACTGCTGCGTTGAAGCCCAGTGCAACCATCAGCGTCCAGAGCTGGTAATTGATGCTGCCAAATTTACCAATTCATTGGTTGGTTAGTTGTTATGCAGTGAGCAAATTACCAGATGGGTAATTGATGCCTAATAATTATTTAATTACCAAATGGACATGACGTCAATCTGTAGCTGTGCGTTCTTTAGGAAACCAACAAGTATGAGCACCGCAGTGTAGTACCACAGCTCCAAGCTGCAAGAACAACAGAGTAAGTATTTTTGCAATCGAGTTCAGATTAAACAATGCCCATAGCTCCAGGTTCAACTGAATTGAATATAACTAATGACAGAGACGAACCATCTACATCCATACCAGAGCATGACGGCGGACGCGAGCGACAGCTTGACGAAGGCGGCGAGGTTCTTGAACGCGAGCATGGAGAAGCCTTGCCAGGCCTCCGGGAATCGTCCGGAGACGAGGTATGCGACCTGCGCGGCGATGATGAGGCACCAGGTGACGTTCCCGACTATGGCGGCGGCGAGGAGCCCGTGCCCGAGCCTTGCGACGAAGACGTAGTTGAGCGCGACGTGGACGGCGAGCCCGGCGCCGGAGACGGCGGTGACCACCCACACCCGGCTCTGCGACTGGAAGAACTTCTGCAGCGGGAAGTTGGCGGCGTAGGCGAGCAGCTGCGGGAGCACCCAGCGCGCGTAGGTGCCGGCCACGCGCGCCACGTCGCCGGGCTGCCGGAGCCCGCGGAGGATGGGCGCCGTGAAGAGGTACGTCGGCGTGAGCACCACCGCCGTGGCGCCGCAGATGATCCAGGAACGCTGGATGTACACGCCCAGCATGGATGCCTGCCCAGCACCCACCGCCTGACCGCACAGCGTCTCCAGCGCGCTGCCCATGCCCAGCTGATGACATCGCCATGGATCACGCACGCACCGCGTCACTTGTTAGTTAATTACTTAGTCCATCGCTTTGGGAAAGTTCAAACGTTATTGGCAGCAAGTTCAAATTAAATCTGACTATGATTATTACAATAAATTTTCCTCTCATTTTTATGACTTTTTGCTGTTTATCTGTTGATAGATTTTTTGCACACTAAATCTATCAGAATTCTATACGTTTGTTCTGTGTTTTAAGATTTGTTCTAATTTGCATGTAAATAAATCTGATAGATTCGAGGCCTTGTTTAGATGTCAGAAAAATTTGCAAAAAATATTGTTGGAACTCCTGTAGCACGTTTCGTTTGTTTGTGTTAATATTATTCTACCATGGGGTAACTAGGCTCGAAAAGAATCGTCTCATAATGTACATCTGAACTATGTAATTAGTTATTTTTTTATCTATATTTCATACTCCGAACATATATCTTTTGGTGTATTTAATGTGATGTGATGGAGAGAGAGTCTAAAAATTTGCAATTTTTTGGCAAGTTTTAGCCATCTAAACAAGGCTTTTTAGTCATCTAAACAAGGCCTCGATCACACAAAAGCATAATGATATAGAGGGGCACAAAATAATGGTAGCAACTTGTGGATACATTTCATTTAATTTAATTTCTTATGTATATATGCATGCATGAAACAAGTCCCTCTCTGATGATGAGATGGGAATGCATGAAAATGAAGTGAGGATGAAGCTTCCGAGTTTTCCTATCTGCTACGCCGGTTTGTTTGGGCGAACTCTATAGTGTCATGTCATAGTCATATACCTAGTCCAGAGGTCTTTGGAACGTCATATACCCAAACCAATAGGGAAAAAAAATCCTTTTAATCTGAAGACCATGTCCATTAATGTCCATGTCTAAAACATCGCTATTATTTCGTAAGGATCATGACGACCGTACCCTAGCGGGCAGAGCGCAAAATGCATGCCACGGGACGACTCTTGTTACAACTAGTA
This sequence comes from Hyparrhenia diplandra, assembly GCA_015847255.1. Taxonomy (NCBI): domain Eukaryota; kingdom Viridiplantae; phylum Streptophyta; class Magnoliopsida; order Poales; family Poaceae; genus Hyparrhenia; species Hyparrhenia diplandra. Next base: position 28,220 of record JADLZK010000446.1, read on the forward strand.
GTTCTAGCTAGTTTGTTTGTTTTTGTTTTTTCCCCTCTTGGCTCTTGCACTGCAAAGGAACAAAAATTGAATGCATGCATAGTTTTGCAACAATGATCGTGCAGCGCGTGGTCAGAGAAATGAGAAATGCTCCTCCTTTGCTTTGGCGTCGTTGCGGCAAGAAATTAAAGGCAGCAGCACTTTAATTTTGTCAAACCAGTGGATGGAGCCGAGACAGACGTACCGACAGAGGTCGCCTAGTTCTCATCGAATCTATCTACTTAATTTCTCTCCTGATCGGCACCTAACGATCGAAAGCGACCACCACCGGCAGCTAGCTGGGGGCGAACTAACTGGAAATCGATCATGTCGTCGCCATCGATGGATATGATATCGGATCTCCGATGCTTTCTTGCGTTGTTGGTCAATGCGGCACGAATTCTTGGCTCGCTGCGTGCGCGCCTTTACTTTGATTTGATTTGATTTTTGGACATTTGGTAGGTGCTAGCTAACACGACGTATATAATTTTTTAATATATATAACTTTGGTGATCGTTTGACCCCTTAAAAAGTGTTAATTTGCTTGCATATTTTGTCGACGGAGGAAGGAAGTAGTTTCAAAGGGAGACAAGTGTAAACCGTATGTTATTTGCTTCTCTAAACAACTTATCGCACTGTACCAACAACTTCCAAAAAGCGTGGACACACAGGTAAGCTAGTAGAGAAAAATTGGCCGGAACGCAACGCAATCTCATCTCATCTGCATGTGTGTGGCTTTCTTTTTCAGATTGGCCGGCCTTTGTTGGCTTGCTTTTACTAGACTTATACACATGTACATGGTGCAATGTCTGCCATCACCACCAACGCTATACTAGCTACTTAAGCTGAGCTGTGCCAAACAGGCCCGTAGTTGTTCCTCTAGTATTCCAGCTGCCACACATCCTAATAACAATTGTATGTATATAGCGCCGGTTTTCTCCTTTATTTATTCTGAGAATATAATTAATAATCTGATCCCTAAGCAGGTAGCAGATATCACCTGATCACTTGCTTTCATTTTTTTTCGCTCGTCCTAATAACAATTGAATTGACAGTATCTTCTTTGACCAAAATTATAAACAAAATGAGAACAGAAGATTACCAACACCAGCAGTGGTTGGCCCAATCAATGCATGGCTTCATATTAGCTATACACTTGGCATTTATGTAGCTATCTGATCCTTCGAATCGAAGAATGTAGTGGATCGGACCCGGCGTGTGTGCTAGCTAATCCATAGACGAGTGCACGGACAAATTGAAGTGGCCGGCATGTAGGTTCGTGAAAACTAAAGCACACACAAAAGCATGCACCAACTTTGATTAACGCATATATATAATACACATATTAATTGGAGCACAAGAATGTTCGTGACAGTATATATATAAAGAGCCAGAAGCTACTAGCTCTCTGAATTATTAGCAGAGTATGTGTAATACTATAATTAACTTATACTACCCCAGATCAGCTCTCCTGCAGCTGCTTCTGTCCTGGATATATCGCTTCGTCTAACCCACCATGGGAAGGAGCTGACGCGACGGAGACGTGCAAACCACCCCCACCATTTCTTGATCGATCGATTTTAAGCATTATCCATCGATCTTCCAGACTTATATATTTATCATCCTTGTTCTATTTAATCCGGCCGGCCGACCAAAGTCGATCGTTGTGTTGAATCAATTTTCTATTGAAATGGAAACTAATAGAAATGTATTAGGTGGTAGTTTTCTTTGCACCAAAACCGATGATCGATGGACGGAGGATGCATGGGAGTTGCATATACAATCGATGCTTATGGATGGGTATGTACGTACCAGGACTCCGTAGGCGAAGCCTTCAATGACGTTCTCGACGACGGTGACGGCGGCGAGCTCGACGGAGCCGATGTGGCCCGCGAAGGCGACGGTGACGAAGCCGATGGAGAACTGGAAGACGGCGGTGAGGATGGCCGGGAACGCGATGTGCCACAGCAGCTTCGACTCCTGCAAGCTCTTGCTCACCAACGCCTTCCCCATCCCCATGGAAGACGACGACATGGAACGAGCTTAGCTTGCTAGCTTGCTGGCTCTGGATCGGTCGATGAGATCAATCACGCCTGTACCTAGCTAATAACTCTCTCTTCATCTATCTATATATAGAGAGAGGATAGTAGGCGCTCGGGGCAGGGTCGACTCATGCGAATATGCGATGATGATGGAAGCAATGGCGCCACCGGAAGCAGCCAAGCCAGCTGACACGTACAAAGTTTTTTTTTTTTTTTTTTTTTTTTTGACATGTACAAAGTTGTTAGTTGGAGCTCTCTAATAGCGGCTACTTATTAGGTTGGGCAACCGGAGCGTGGCGATGGGCCGTTTCGGCGTCCTTGAGGTTTGCATTACTCGACATACATTCATCTTTACACGCCTAGTAACGTTTGCATTACTGAAACAATGACGGCTAAATGTTGTACGCTCAGGTAGAAAAGGAAAGACGGCTACGTCAAGAGCAAGCACAGCTGCTAGCAGAGGAAAGGAGGCGCCGTGAGGAGGTGGAGCAGACATAGGCGACAATGGCGGCCAAATTCGAGGAACTTACTAGGTTCCTTTCCACGACAGGTGGTTTAACTCTGCCACGCACGTGAGCTCCTAGCACCGGTGGCTCCACAGCTTCGGACTTCGGGCCGTTACGGGAACTCCTGTGAGTATGATTGCAAAGAGTTCCGTTTTTTCCTTTTCATGTATCAAGCAATCATGCCTAACACTTGCGACCCTGTCTCCTTTGGCGCCTGGATCGGCGGGTTCAAATCAGTTACCTCAAAAGCTGGTGAGCAAGCCTTCCGTCGCCCGGCAGCTCGGTTTATTTTTTCCGACCCTCCCCGCCTCTAGAATGAAACTGTGGACTTGTGGGATGCTTTGCCCTTGTGGACGGACTTGTTAGACTTGTGATGGTGAACTTATGGACTTTTTAGACTTATGGTGAACTTGTGGACTTGTTGCACTTGTGATGAACTTGTGGTGGTGATGTGGACTGGATCTTGTGATGCTATGTGTTTAATATATTTGTTTTGTGATATATTGATGTGTTTTATGTGCCAGATGTGATATCTAATTGAATGGATGTGATATATATTATATATGTGTTTGTTTGTCAAGGAGGAAAGCAAAAAAAAAAAATGGCAATTTTGTTACCCTTTGCGGCGAGCTCTCGGTAAAGAAGGCTTCGCCGACGGTTTTGCAAGAACACTTGGCAAAACGGGGGATTTTTGGCCGGACGGCTAGGTTCCCGATTTGCCGAGCGGAGTGGCCCAGCTGTTAGCAAAGACACAACCTTTGCCGGCGACACGAGAACTAGGTTCTCGGCGAAGTATTTCAAAAAAAATCTAACCTATATTTGCCGAGAAATAACCCGACGGACTGTCGACGAAGAAATGGCAAAAAAAAAAAAAAAAAAAAAATCCTTTGCGAGAACTATACTGATAGGCTGTCGGCAAAGGTGAGTGTAACTGTCGTCGGTTGGGGACGGCCGTTACGGTCACTTTTCTTCGCCGGCACGGCTGCGGTGGGTGCTTTCGGCGAATGCATCGCCGAGGGCTGGTGGTAAGGGTGCTGGTAAAGGACCTCTTTCGTGAAAAAATTTTCCCGTTCGTCCTATGCCGAGCACTCTACTCGACGAAGCCTTCGCCGACCGCCTTTTGGGCTTTGCGTGCGCGTGCCATGTGCTCGGCAAAGAACCAGCTTCCTGTAGTGGCTATATAATACAAGGATAGGAAAGATTTCTTTTAAAAAAAACTACAAGGGTTGGGTGTACATCTTCTGTCCAAAAAATGATGCTTTCTTTAACCGCTTGTCTTATTATTTTTGTGTTAATTATAAAATAAACAAAACATTATTAAAATATCTTTAATGGTAAAATAAATAATATTTTGAAAATTTGAATGCTTGGTATGCCAGCCGCGGCCAGGGCCCAGGCCAGGGAGCAGATGGGCCGGGCGGAGTGAGCGAGGTGCGAAGGGGAGAGAGAAAATACTGACGCGTGGGGACCTACTGGTGGTAGTTGATATAAAGTATGAGATTGAGTATGAATGGCTGCAGCAAAAACTGTATATAAACACGTGGGGCTCATAGAAAAAGCTGTATAGAGTATGATTTTAAAGTTTTAGCCGTGCGGATAGCCTGAGAGCCCCAGGCGAGTGTGAAGTTGTTTCCGTGGTTCAGGTCAGGACCGCCGTAGCCCACAGCCCACATGCAGAGGTTAGGTAGGAATCTCCGGCCCACACACTACACTACTCCACTCTTTCCAGTGCGTGCGTTTCGCCAAATCCATCGCCGATCGTCATCGAACCCGTACGTACGTGTGTCATTGTTGTTGAATGATGATGGATACTATTACTGTGCTCTGACACGCCTGTACTGTCCTGCTTGCCATTGGACATTGATGGTGGGTTGGCCGGAATCCGGCACCTTCCAGTCCGGCCGCCGGTGGTGGTCACAGGTAGCCGTCGGCGCTGATGTGCCTGTGCGTAGCCGTCCCGCGCGCGAGCAGATCCACCACCAGGCAGCACCATAAAACGTGACAGATAAACGCGTCACGATCGAGATTCACCACTGCGCGGGCCGGGACGAATTCCGCCAATGCGTCATTTCTGTGCACTTTTTAACGATTTCTTTTTTTTTTTAAATTACACGATTCACAACACAATTACGCCACTGCACGCACACTCACCCTTATGAACACACGCACGCAAACCCTACCCCCTATGAGCACCTCCAGGAAGGACTAGGCACCGACAAATCTGGAGATTACCGAAGTCACCATAGGGCGCCGTCGTCGATGGGAACGTCGCTACCACTTAACGATAACTTGTAGGTAAATCGCGAGAAAATCCCAAGAAAAGATGCGAAAGCACTGCGGATTTGAACCCCCGGTGGGTACCGCCACGTCTTTTAAAAAAAATTATGCAAGTATAGTCAAATTTAAATTATTTTCTTTAAAAATTATTAATAAAGCAAGTTTCGACAAAAGAAATAAAAATTACACAACTCCAGTGATCAAACTTTTTTTAAAAAATCAAACCTAGGGCTTCGTGTTTGGGCCAACAGATATGTTGCAAGTGCTTAATCTATTTTTTTGCAGATGCAAGTGCTTAATCATGTTGCCGGACATTCTTGAGAGTGGATCGGGCCGGCCCGGTGGGAAGCATCAGATCCATCCAAAGGTTGGGGTTAGGTTGGGCCAGAACATGTGCGGCTTCTCATGACAATATATATAAATTGTTATTAGTAAACTAAAAAGTAATTTTACCTCCCTGAATAATCCCCGTTTTTTTCTCCTCAAATTTTAAATCCATCCTCCCTCCGTCCCACTTCATTTGTCGTTTGAAAATCATGCCCTTCGCACAGGCAAGTTCCTGGGCGAAAGATTCAATGGGACATATGGAGTATATCTTACCAACCGAACTCATAAAACTGTCTAAATTACTATCTTGATTTGAATTGATTTTGACTTTTGACGGCAGTTCTAGTCGATTCTATCATGTATAGTTAAAAAGCATTTTGTAAATACTTGACAATATTTTCAAACCAAAGAAAATGTCCCCAACCTTCTTAAAATTATGAAAAAACATAAGAATAGATCGAGATACAAAAAAAAAAAATCCAAGTTAAATGTTTAGGGTCTTTTGATATTTTCGAGTGCCAAATTAAAGCTCTAAGTTTACACATGGTCTTGCAATTTAAGATCCTTTCTACTCATAGATAAATTCTTGACCAAATTTTAAAAAGTTTGACTTGTTTTAAATCTAGACTAATTTTTTTGATAGAGGGAGTATGTTTTTCAATAGAAACTCCCTCCGTTCTAAATTGTAAGTCACTTTAACTTTTTGGTATGTATATTTTGCTATATATAATAATATGTCTCCATCCGTAGCGAAATGGATAAAAAAATCTAAATGACTTATAATTTGGAGAGCATGAAATATATATATTTAATCCATCAGTAATCAGTAATGTGATGTTGCTGAGAAATGAGAAAAACATGATAGCAGCACGAGGCGCCGAAGGACGTGATAACAAGAGAACAAAAAAGAGTGTTGTAAAAAAATAGAGAGAGAACAAAAGAGGGAAAGAAAAAAAAAAAAAAACCCCCCGCAAAACAAACACGAAGACCTCCACAGTTTCATCCTCTTCCCCAATCCGTCCGACGACGGCTACCGGAACCCTTCCTCCGGCGGCACGATCCCCGGGCACCGCACAGAAAATCCTACCCGTCGAATCGTGCGTATCGCCGAGCCTCGATCCGATCCCCGGCACGCCGATCCCGCGTCGGTCGTCCGAACCCGGTGGACTATCTCCACCGCCGGGCGTTCATTTGCGCCGGTGGAGCCGGGGGCTGGGGTTGGGTATTTGGTTCCGTGAGTTGCCGCTCCCGCTCGTCGATGCTTGGTTAGCAGAGGGCGCGGCGGTACCATGTGGCAGTGCCTGGATGGAGTGAAGCACCTACTTGGCGTTATCCTCAAGTGCTGCGACATCGACCTCAAGCAGCCCAAGGGCCTCGAGGATCCGGAGGTGCTCGCTAGGGAGACCGTGTGTACGTACAGGCTGTTTCCCCGTTTCAGTTGCTCACATCAATTCTTCGTTCCTAGTACGGTAGTACCATAATCAATCGGTTTGTCTTATTGCCTGGTCTGTAAAACTTTACCTGCAGTTAGCGTGAGCGAGGTGGAAGCGTTGTATGAGCTGTTCAAGAAGATCAGCAGTGCCGTTATTGATGATGGACTGATCAACAAGGTTAGTGGGTCAATACCACTGTTTTCTTTCTTCCTAGGAAAAACTAGGAAAAAAGAATACAACGTTCTTGCTCTATGTGTACACACATGACCGTGATGACTGATGAGTAATCTGGGTTGTGGTGCTCTTGTCCTGGCATTCTGCAGGAGGAGTTCCAGTTGGCATTGTTCAAGACTAATAAGAAAGAAAGTTTGTTTGCTGATCGTGTAAGGCTACTTTGTATACTGTTTCTGTTTTGCTGTTTGTATTTTGTAGTTTTGCAATGAAAAATATTGTAGCACTATAAGTGGTATTCGGTGAAGGGCAGGCCTCGTGCAGTGGTGAGAGCTGTCTCACTGAGTCACCAGGTGGTGGGTTCAAAACCGATTTTGCGGGGGAAAGGCTTGCCTCAGTTTATCCCTTCCCCAGACCCCACTCATGTGGGAGCCTCCTGCACTGGGTCTGCCCCCTTTTTTATTAGTGGCATTCAGTCATGATCAAGTAATTGATTGAAGCTATAATATCAACATCATAAGGCTGCACTCTTTTAACTGCCCCTTTTCTACAAAGACACAATCACTTGCATTCAAACCACCTGAACCCACCTATTCTCTGCTTTACTACACCTGCCAATCAGAACTTTATAAAATAGTGAAATAATCATTTATGCCTGCTGTGTTCATATGAACTGTGTCCAATGAAACATAGTCAAATGAGATCCTGTGGATGCATACTTTTGTTCAGTTAGTATGACACTGTATTGCTATAACCATTGTCATTGTTCTTGCAGGTATTTGACTTATTTGATACAAAACACAATGGAATTCTTGGATTTGAAGAATTTGCTCGAGCACTCTCAGTATTTCATCCCAATGCTCCCCAAGATGACAAGATTGAGTGTAAGTTCGTGATACTTAGGGCATATGCACACTTTGTTTGATTCCAGAATAAGGCATGAACATAACAGCAGACTATGTTGATTTGGCAAGATTGGGAGGAGTAATAAGTGTTAAGAAGTTACTTGTATTGACTCAGATTGTGATCCTTTTATAGATTAGTGTACTTTGGATGCCATCTGAGGACTAGTGGTCTTTCATGGGGAAAGTCAATATAGGTTGTAACTCTCTTGTTGTTTAATGTCTAGTAGTGCACAATGATGCATAAGCAATTGCATCAATTTGTTTTAGCATATGCCCATGTTCTTTTGTTTCTTCTGCGCTATGCTTGCTTTTAGTTTTATTTATTCTTTATTTTTGTATTTGAGGTAACAAATTATCCTAGCTGGCTTTACAATCCTTGCAGTTTCATTCCAACTATATGACCTCAAGCAACAAGGCTTCATTGAAAGACAAGAGGTATTTTACTAATCTACTTGCTTTGTTGGAACTTAGCATGTTTGTAGGCCTATATGGTTTTGTTTTAACAAATGTTCCAATCCTGATACTTGCTGGTATAATCGAATTGGCCAGTTTCCAGTTGTTTTCTTATCAAATCGTTTGCCTTCAGTTTTTCCTTCATGTTTAAGCTCTTTGTTATTCCATTTTTCTTCCCTTCTGACTAATGGTCACATATCTTCAGAATTAATGTATACCCAAACCCACTTCCAGCCGGCTAAATGCTATCACACCATCACCCTAAATGTTGCCCTCATATTTAAAACTGTGTCATTTTGTGGCTGCATGCCACAGTTCTCAACCTCATTCTTTGTATATTGTTTTGACTTGTTAACAAAAAGACACATATTATATATATCTAAAAGTTTGGATTTCTATGTTGCTGGTTAAGAGATTTTGTACCAATTGATCTATATGTTAAAATGATGTACATTAACTTGCAAAAAAAAAAAAAAAAAAAAAAACTTGAGTTTATGCGGTGGTCATGCAAACAGCAGGCACAGATTTACATCATATGATCCCTTGCTTGTGCTTATTAGATTATTAGATAAGGCTGAAGCTATCGGCATAAAGTTACATCAACATCCTTTGATCCCTATGGTTTTCATTAGTAATATCGTTTATGCATCATTAACATTTTTCTTATTCTTGTTAAAGCCAGATAATTAACTGTGATACTTTTTATGCTCGTTTACTAAAAAAATGCATTGATCTTAATGCATTCTGTATCTAATAATTTCCTTGTTTTGTTATTAGGTAAAGCAAATGGTTGTTGCTACACTTGCAGAGTCAGGGATGAATCTTTCAGATGAGGTCATAGAGAGCATCATTGATAAGGTGCGCTGAGATATTTGTATCGACATACTTGTCTGGTTATTTCTTTTTTTCATGTAGAACCCTTGTGAACTTATATTGAAAATCGTGAAAACAATTTGTGGAGCCAATTAAGAGCCCATAATTTCTTAGGAAGACTTAAGATTATTATTAGCGAGTCTGTAGAGCAGTCGTAACTAACAGTATGACACAACCTATGGCTATGCAACAGTGGGATAGGCGGATAAGCATCCAACTTGGTTGGGATTTGGAAGCAGTGTGGATGTGTGGTCACTGGCTGGGTAGCAGTTCCAAAGGAAGCATGTTACAAAGCAGTGGCAACAAGGTGCCTCATATGCTGTCCAATTTGGTGAGACAGGTTTGGTTTAGTTTAGGTTTTTTTTCCCCTTCTCGTGAACATGAAGGAGAGCTGCACATCTTTATACTAGAGAGAAAATGAGGTGAAAGAAACCCCATACAAGGCAACGTACTTAGTGCTTACCTCACTAGGAGATAAAAGAAGGTTTTAAGAGAAAAAATGCATAGGCTTATCACACAATATAAACACAAGAGCACAACCCGACTATGAAGCCAAATTACTCTACACCCTCCACACGACCAATGAATAAATCCTGAAGTTTCCGAGCTTCGGCAAAACACCACATTCTCAACTCTTCATTGAAAAACTATTGGGCAGTCCGCAAGCATGGAGAGGCACCATCAAAGAAGCATATATTCCTGAGATTCCATAGGGTCCAAGCTCCCAAGACCATGGCACTGCTGAATCCTTTTCTTTGAGGCCTTCCAGTTTTTTGGCTATATTCCTCCACAATCAACAAAGCAGAAAGCACTTATCATGGCATCTAGATGCAGTGTGGTGGAGGACAGTAGGGGCCAGCAAATGATGCTGCAATTGCCTACCAAAAATACAGATAGTAAGAAAATATGTTGCATCGTCTCCTCTTGATCACAAAGAACACACTGTTCGGGATTTGCAAGCCCCATTTTGCTAACCAATCTACTGTCCAGCACTTGTTTCGAGTCCCAAGATATAGGTAAACCTTGCAATTGGGAGGAGCCCATGATTTCCAGAGATGTTTCCATGGCTTGAATGATATGGCACCATAGAAGAAGGCCTATAAGTATATTTGGAAGTGAAGGTTCCACTCCCTCATGCTGCCTGTAGTACACATCTTCATCTTGGGAAAGAACAAGGTTTTCCAAAGAGTCCCAAACTTGCAAGTACTGAACCAAGCCCTCTAAAAGAGACCCCTTGAGTATCCATTATCCAAGCTAGTTAAGTCTGAAATTGGTTTATGTCTTAGTAATATTTCATATTATCATGGAAATCTTGGTACAAGCGCTGTTTATAGTCAAAGTCATAGGATCTCATTAAGTTATTGCTTTGTATAATGGTTTCTGTTGTGCTGCTTCAGGTATTTAATGAATAAATCAACAGTTCTTCCCTATTTTCTATCTATATCTATTCCTACTACCTGAATCTTCTTAAAGCAATGACATGCCACCTTGCCTTCCTGGTTACAGTAGCTGTCTGCTATCATATTTGGAAATTACATTTGATAACATAATCTTTGCAAACATCACTCTGTATCAAAGTTGTCACTCATAATATGTCTGTCCCCTTGTTGAATCAAGTTGTTTGATAACTTACATGTGTAATCTTCCCTATATGAAATGATCAAGATACCCCAGGGGTTGCATTGGGCTTATGAGTTTTTTTTTTTTCACACTAATTCAAACCTATTACGTAGCCAAATTCACCTATGTGCCTAGGAAATGGAATGAGTATTCTATGCACAAAAGCACCTAGTAGTCATTAATTATTTTAGATAATACAATAATTCAATAAATATAGTTGTTTCTGTAAACAAGAAAATGTACATAGCTATAACTATTATCAGTATTATCATTTTTGTGCTGATTGATGCACTGTGCTGCACTGGTTACTTAAGTCAATATTCCAAACATGTGAAAATGTGATGAGTTGGTCTGCCTGTAGTATGTGCTATTTGAATCTTCTTATTAAAACCTTTCTTTTTTCGAAAAGACTTTTTTGAGGAGGCAGACACAAAGCATGATGGGAAAATTGACAAAGAAGAATGGCGCAATTTAGTAGTGAGGCATCCCTCTTTATTGAAGAACATGACACTTCAATATCTCAAGTAAGATATTCTAATCTTCTCTGTACTCTTTTTACCTGTAAATAACAACATTAAATTTAAATACCACGATTTATTTAGATAATAGCAGAGCATATAATTATCCTGAATGAACTTAGTATTGTAAATTGTGGTACTATTTGAACCAAATCAATTTATAGTTCTAATCATGGCAACTTTTGTGTAGGGACATCACCACCACATTTCCGAGCTTTGTCTTCCATTCTCAGGTCGATGATACCTGAACTTCTGAAAACTAATGAATATCAGAAGGTGGACTGCTTGCTTTGCTAAGCAAACTTTTTCAGTGCTTGTTTGATGGTTCAGCAGATCCAGCGTCCTGAAGGCATCAAACCATTGTTTGTTGTTAATAACCTTTTTTTTCTTGTTTTTTTTTTTAATTTGGAATTCTTGCCGAATTCTTTGTGAATACCCTTCTCTTCCCCCTCCATTGTTCTTTTATTCTATTTTGGTTTTGATGGCCAGTAGCGATCGAGTCAGTTCATGTGTGTACAAAGCTGCAGCTGATGCTGCCTGTCAGTGAACTGTATGTTATGTGAGGAAGATTTCGATTGTATATTGCACATATTTCTACTTTTCTTTCGTAATTTATATCTGCTGTATGTGTTCGATACAGCGGCTACGAATTTTGAACTGTGTTTCACTGTAACCATATCTGGCTGCAGCTGTGAGCAGAAGCGATGGAGACAATTTTCTTTCCAATATAGTCAAGTTCTTGAACTGAAACTTTTTAAGTCAAGAACATGGATAAACTTAGGTTAGATAGATGATGTTTTTTCCTAGTAATCGACAAGATATGATTTCTTTGTTTTACTTTAAGCTACTAGGGTGCAATTTACTTTTGTAGAAACATGGACAAATTTAGGTTAGATAGACGATGTACATTTGTCTTCCAATTTTGTTGGAAAATTGCATTGCTCAAATCCCACTGGACTCGGAGAAAAACAGTGTAAGCTAGGAATATAAAAGGCAGAACGCCGTGCCCGGACCGGCGGACGTCCGGACGCGGCTAACGACTTGAGTCACAAACTCTACTACTCTAGCTTGAGGCGATGAGCTCGCTCAAGCGCCGGTCATTTCATTACAGCCATAGAGGATCCCACACATTATACGGATCAGCGTCGTGCACGATTGTCATAGCAGTCAGACCGTCATACCCGTATGTAAGCTCGTTGGGAAGGGAGCCCTGCTGAGAGGTAGAGCAATTTTTAGTTTAAGTTTATAATTCAATTTTTCTATAAATAAAACTGTTTCTGATTCACCAAACCTATTCTTAAAAAAAAATAGAAAAAGAAAGAATACTCTCATTAAAATATTCCAAAATCTAGAATGGGATTAGTTACTTAAATTCAAAAAAGGTCAATCAAAGAATTTCGGCATCTAGTTATTAGTTGAAATTTTTTTTATGAAAATACGATAGAAATGACGCAGCCACTGGCATTTGCACGCCACACGCCAGTACGAGCAACAAGTGTTGTGAGACTCCCAATGGGCTAGTGCCTTGGAGTGAGCAGAGGAGGAAACAAAGAGTAGCCTTCAACTTTTTTTTAGAGCATAGACATCCATGTATGGAGAGTTGAAAGGAAGGGTTAGAGAGGTGCGGGACCGTGGACTATGGCATGTTGACAGGTAAGGATGGCAACGGATCAGGTTCGGATCGGCGAAGTGTCTGGGCACCCAAAACCGAAACCCAAAGTTAAAACCCGAATCTAACCCGAACACATATTCGGGTGAAAATTCATCCCGAAACTGAAACCCGTGGATCCCTGAAACCCGATGGATAATTTGAAACCCGAAAAACTCCATACAAAACGAAAACATGAGACCAGACAAGACAGCAAGAACAGGACGTCTTTCAAATAATATAAGTGCAACATCAAACAAAGAAAGTCACAGATTGAGATTCAGCAACAACTTAGATTTAGGGAAGGCCGGAAGGGATGCACCGCCAATGCTGCGCCTCAACACAGCGGCGGGCGCCCGCGACCCGCTTTCTCTGGGCGCCGCACGCTGTGTGGCGGCGCCCGGTACCCGGCGGCCCGGGCGGAGCCGAGAAGTCCACCCGACATTGGAGGGCTGAGCACCGTGAGGGAGAGGGATCTTGGGAGAGAGGGCGAGGACCGAGGAATACTGAAGAGGCGGGGAGGGGAACGACGCTGTCACACGGATGAGCCGCCACCCATCGCTCTCGCTCCATCGGCGAGTTGGTGGGTGCGGCACCTGAAAGACTGGGTGAGGAGGGGACAGAGCCGAGGAAGAGGATTTCAGGTTATATATACCTAGGATTGCTAGTTGGGCTGTTGGTGGGTTGAATATTTCGGGGCCAAATGGATATCCGTGGGTGGAATTAAGGATCTGCACCAAACCCAAATTGTTTAGTTATCCGAACCACGAAAAAACGTGGGCGAAAATCAAGCCCCAAACCCGAAACCCGCAGATATCCGCCCCCGAACCCGATCCACTTTGCCATCTTTATTGACAGGAAGCGTGTACCTTAGCATGGAGAGTTGAAAGGAAAGGTGAGAGAGGTGTGGGACTGTGGGCTTTAGTATGTTGACAGACAACGTGTACCTCAGCATGACCCTCTCCTCACGATAACCGGAAGGCAAAAAGAGTCAAGATAAACTTGGAAGAAGATGTGAGCATGTTATTGAAGGATGACTTGCGGTTATGTATATATAAAGGAGCGAGGATGGCGTTGCTTACCAGCACGTGAACATTAGGTGTCAATAACCAATATGGGGGGTGGGGGTGGGGGGCAGGTGCCCCAGGCTTCAAATTGTGTGGCTTAAAAGCATAATAAGTGCGGACGACCACCGAAACCATGATTGCCAATGGCGTGGCCACTGACATTGCACGCCATACCTGAGTACGAGCAATAAGCGTCGTGTGACTCGGCTAGTGTCTTGGAGTGAAGTATTTGGATGTCTGCCGAAAGCATGATTGCCCAACCTGATATGATGGTGGGAAGGGAGCCCCAATGGAGAGAGACAAGATGGATGGAAATGACGTGGCCACTAACATTGCACGCCACAGCTGATTGCGAGCAATGAGTGTTGTGCGAATCATAAGCTAGCTCGTAGTATTATTTTCATATTTTAATAAAAGGGAGAAAATAGCTCTTGATCAAGAGCTAGGCCCATATATTCTAATATTATGTGAGAGTGTCGTATGGGCTTAATCATGATATGAGTCATTGTTAAGAGCTAGCATTATTGGAGAAGTTGAGGTAGAGCTAGTAGTTGACTTGTTACACCAGTGTAAGTTGAGTTAGAGCTAGTAGCTGACTTGTTAATATCAGGGGTTAGGAGCCACCTAGGGAGGATTGCAATGGAATCCGCCACCGTGCCACTCCCACTTGTTCCTCATCCACACCACACTGCACGATCGCCAATTCAATGAGAAAAAATTAGCATCAAACTTTAGAAAGATAGCATCGAGAGATCCAACTTTAGAAAAATAGCATCAAAAGATCACAATGTTATCTAGTTTTACCATATCTGTTAAGTCTCAGAGTATTGGGAAGTAAAAAAAAAACTAAGTTGTGAACATCGAGCCAACTCGCGCATAGGACAGGTACTTAGTGGCGGAGCCACCAGTATGGCGAGCCCTAGCGGCCGCCATACGTGTCCGCCGGCAAAGTCCCTGTTGGCTACTGGCCTGCTACAGTCTCTGCGTTGTGTGCACCATTGCTGTTGGGAACTTTGTCATTGATAGATTTTGATCCTGGCTCCGCCACTGCAGGTACCTAGCCAACTCACGCACACAACCCCAACGCACGCACCCAGCCCAGCTCTCACATATGTATGACGTATCCAACAGAGGAGACAATTCTGGCGCCTGGTGGCGCCTCGCGGCGTGTCTCCCCGGCCTAGATTGTAGCTCCTCGGGCCTCTCATCTGGAAAAATATTGGGGACGGGACTGCCAGACGGAGGCTTCGGTACGACCCTACTCCAGATGTCTGACGCGTGTCGAGGACCACCACATCAAGCCCTCGGAAGCGCTCACGCGACTAGAGTTGTGCAGCCAACGGTTGGGACGCTGGGTGCGGCAACAGGAGGTGAGTTAAACTCGGAAGGGGACGTGCGATCCAATGAGAAAAAGCCACGTCAAGGCCGTGCGGCAGTCCGCGTACCCAATTTTTTTTCCTCTCATCTATGTTGCACGCCTCCTCCACTCTTGTTTGAGCTCCTCTTGTTTACATCTCCTCGAGCTATCGTTTCTTGATGAGTATGAACCCTAGTCTCCCAGCTCAGTTAACGGAGAGTTCACATAAATGGTAGAACTAGAAATAGATTTTTCTTTGACAATTAAATGGTAGAAATAGATAACAGAATGATCTTTTGATATTATTAATATTATGTTTTGAGCAGATCATATTATTTTTCTAAAGCTGGATCTTTTTTTTTTTTAAAAAAAAATGGATCTTTTTTTGCCGATCCAATTTTCCCCAATTCAATCCAGCCCAAGTACAGCCCACAAGGAGTACTGGAAGAGGCCTGCAAGGGTCCAGTCCTACCCGCGCCTGCGGTCCACCATCAAGAAAAGCCCAAGCGCTCATGAATACTGAGCCGCCGACAACTGACCACGCGCGGCGCCACTCGACCTTCGCTCTCCGCCCATGCCCCTCCCGTCGTTGGTGCTGTGCAGATCCACCTGCGCCCCGCCTTGTTCTGTGCTGCCGCTTGGCGCTGCGTCACTGACCAAGCGCACCCCTGTCAGCCGATCGACGACGGCCAGCACCGCAGTTCGCAGGGCCGCTGGTGCCCTCTCCTCACTGGCAGCAGCACATTGTGGAGTCGCTGCTCCAGCCCCTACCCCTGCTGCACAGTGAGTCAATGTTTTTTTTAGAAGGGACGGCAAAAGCTTGGCTGTGATTTTATTAGGCGAAAAAGAAAAAGGCAAGTGTCGCCCAGTTTTTGACCGGAAACTGGGCGAAAAAAACCCATACAAATGAGGAGGGTACCCTACTCCAAAGTGTACACCTAGGTACCAAATCAACTCAACTCGCGCCACAACTGGCGCCCACTCAACTCCTTGCTTGGTCGGATTGGGACATCGACACAAGTCTCACAACTCAGTGGAGTGTTCCACCCCGCCTACCACTAGCTACTACAACTCACTCCACAACTAAGATCCACTTTGAAAACAACTCAACTAAACTCAACACGGATGGGAGCAAGATAAACAAAGAAGCACCACTCGGTTGGATTGGGTCATCAACATGAGGCTCCAAACTCCGCCGCTCGGTCGGATTGGGACATCGACACGAGCCAACAACACAAAAGGCACTAAGAAAAAGGAAAAGAAAAACCGCTGACACACCACACTACACCACCACCGCCTGGGAGAGGAGTCAAAAGCAAGCCGCCGAGACCGCGCCGTTGTCACCAACGATGAAGCCGTAGCCCGCTGCAAGCCCGAGCAGCTACCTGGGACTCCTCCACCACGGGGCTATCACCCTCAAGCTGCCCACCCACAACCGTCGATCCCCCAGCTCCAACAAAGCGTCAATGTGAGTCAATGTGAGTGCTTGATTTCTAAGTTTTGTTGCACGATACTTTTTTGTTAGTTTTGTCAGAATATATGCATATGACAAAGCTAAGGGCCCGTTTGGATCCTTGGAATTTAATTTATTGTAGTGCAATGCAATGGAATAGAGTTGGAGAGTGCAATGCAATGCAAACATAACATGGTGATAGACTTCCTCAACCACGTAACATGGAGAGTGCAATGCAAACATAATGGAATTCAATTCCTATCTCTCACCCTATGAATTTGAGATAGACTTATTTGTGAATTTTGAAAAGTTAGGGAATCTCAAATTTCAAACTAAATAGCTTAATTTATTAAGTAGATTCTAATTTCCCAAATTTAAAGGGATCCAAACGGCCCTAACAAAAAAGTATATTAAGTGCGAAGTCAGATGGGCCCAGGACTACCCTGTAATCTGGCCCAGGACTCAGTATTTTGGATCTTTTGGCCTATGAAAAATCTGGCCCAACAAATAACCGAAAGAAGGCCATGCCCGCCGCAGCGCGAGACCTGCACCGACCCGTGTCCCAAGTGCCGAGGCCGCGAGCGACCGTCGAGCATCGACGAGTGCCCAGGCGGACGGCGCCACGACGGCTTTCACGAGCAACGAGGGTGGGCGCCGCCGCCCGCCGCCCTCCGAGCGTCGAGTCCGAGTCGTCCGAGCGGCACCCCGCCGGCCGCCGCCCCGCCTGGGCCTGGCACAGTCGCGCTGGTCATTGGTCGGCCGTCGCCAAGCCTGAGCGGTGCTCCCGTTGCGGCACTGAGCCACGCCCCGCGCCGGCCTTCGGGTGCGCAAGCTGCAGAGCAGCCAGCAGCGCGCCAGCGCCTCTCGATAGGTGAGTGTGTTTCTGATTTTCGGAAGTTCTAAGCTCTCCCAAATCTCATACCTAGGGTTGGATACTGAGCAGTCAGAGCACTGGATTTTAAGTTTGATCTTATTGATTTTGTATATGATAAATTTGTGTGTTTTATTTATTATTGGTTAGGGCAAAACATATAATTGAATGAAATTTCTTGTCATTTTTTAAGGAAGTGAGGCATTAAGTAATCTATTGTGAATGAAATTTCTTAGTGGGGATCCATTCCGGTGAATAAAATGAACCTTTTAAAAGTATCATCACAATTTTCTTAATTTACAGTCATGTATACTGTTTTTTTATAAAAAAACCACGGCTCCTTATATTAAGTGCGAAGTCAGAAATGCATTTGTCACCCCTTAAATTTGTAGCGAACTTATTCTCTCTCACAGAATACTACTATTCAATCACCAAACAGATTCTTATAACCTATTTAAGATTCAAAAACAATTTGATACAAAATTTACTCTGTTGCTTAAGTGCACTATTCAGTTCTTTTTTTTTAGATAAAGAAGTGCACTATTCAGTTCTACCTATATATATATGTGATTAATTTTTTTGTTATATGTTACATTTACCTTATCGCCAATTTTGCGTGATTATATTAATATGAATTATATTCATGTTGTAACTTGTAAGCGTATATACATGTGGCCTAAATATCTATGCTTGGGCTTAGCATTATGTATGAAGTTAAAGAGTATAATCAATTAATCACTAATCAGCGCCCCTCTTGCTGTGCTTCAGGTCTGCAACTGCCCCTCACTGTTTCCGTGGCCAAGGAACTAATCGCTCTCTCTTCTCAATGGGGCACAGTTTCTTCTTGATGTACCGGATGGCTCTCTTGCTCGGTGAGACATCAGCTATTGGATCGTTTATTGCTTCCAAGGAATTTTCCCCACTTCTCCCCTAATTATCCTGTGCACAATCTCAGCCTTTTCCATGCCCAACCTTCCTGACTGCTTTTCCCTCCATTTCTCTAGCTTATCTTCTTTTTTTTGCCTAGGGTTTGCTTGGTAGGAGATGTTTCAGCTCTGCCACGAAGGGGGGCCCCTTCGATTGCCGGTGTAGGTGACATCATTGCTGTCGCATCAGGGAAAGGCGGTGTAGGCAAGTCTACCACTGCAGGTCTACATTTCTCTTAACACTAGAATAGCTTGCATTTGTCCAATTCTTTTCAGATTTGATATTGATGCAGATGGCTTTAAGGATGATGTGTTGTGATTGTAGAGCTTGAATCTTTTAGATCTGTTTGGAGGTATATTGAAACCAAAAGTTGAGCTGTGCAAAAGATACTTCCTAGTTCTTATTAGCTACCTTGAAGCAGAAATGGTTCTTAACTTGAGTCAAGGGGATAGATACCAATGATTTATGTGCATAATATCTGTTTTAACTTTTAACTATTGATGACAATGTAAAGCTAGCGCTTGTCTTCTAGTCATATTTCTCAGGTTCCTGCTCCATTTTTGTTTCTTTCTGTTTACTAGAGTTAAAATTGCTCCTTTATATTGGCAATTGTATTCGTGCAGTTAATATTTCTGTAGCACTTGCAAAGGAGTTTAAGCTTCGGGTTGGTTTGCTAGATGCTGACATATATGGACCATCTATTCCCACAATGATGAATCTCCATGCCAAGCCTGAAGTAAGTGAAGGTATCTGTTGGATCTCTTTCAGCACATTCCATGTGTGCACCATATGCCTTCTTATATGAAGTATAATGTTAAAACTGATATGGCTATACACCTAGGACTTTGGTTATCTTGTGTAGATTTTTTTAGCTTTCTCTTTTATCATAATTCATGATACTGTTCCATACTGTGCACAACCTTGCTAAATTAAAAGAACAAGTCAGAATGCTATGCTAAATATAAACACCAGGCAATCCGTAATTAACATGGGAAAGCGCTTTGCACTGGTCACAGTTTTAGTACATGTCTAGCTGAGCAGTGAGCTAAACACAGCTATTTGGAAATGTAACTCTTCAGTCTTCACTATTCTTTAATACATGAATGCCAATTACCCTGCCAAGCCTGTTTAACCTCAAGTAAAATAATTCCTGGATGCATGACTATAATAGTGGCAGCTTTATTTTAACTACAATTATGTTTGCTATTTCTTTGTGGTTGTACTGAATTTTTTATTACATATATTTTGTTTGCAGACATGAAGATGATCCCAGTTGAGAACCATGGTGTGCGATGCATGTCCATTGGTTTTCTTGTAGACAAAGACACACCAATTGTTTGGAGAGGTCCTATGGTTTGTCTTTGCATGTCCTTCTGTTAACTTCTCATTTGAAGTGTCTAAATCCTTTGGGCATTTATCATGTTAAACATTTTCTTTTCTATTGCATGCTTAGCGGCGTAAAAACATAAACTGTTGCAACATTGGTTGCTTTCTGGTTTTGCATCTTCAATTCAACAAAACTGGTCTAGGGCTAAGGATCCAGAAGGGCTGGTGTATGTGAACACTTATATTTTATATTTTCGCTCCGTGATGTTACAATTGAATCTTATAGAGGGTGAAGTGGCTAATATGAAATTACATTGAATTAGTGCTCCAAGAAGACAACTTTTCGTTGCAGTTGATTGAAATATGTAATGACAATTAATTGGCTTTTGCTATTGTTAGAATTTTGGTAATGCTTTACATGGATACAATTATGTGACTTCATATTTAAAATTTGTGTTCTTTTCTCAAGTTCTATGTTGGTAATACTACTTTTCTCTTGGTATCAGGTAATGAGTGCTCTTGAGAAGATGACAAGGGGAGTTGCTTGGGGGGGACCTTGATATTCTTGTTGTTGATATGCCCCCAGGCACTGGTGATGCTCAACTGTCGATGTCCCAAAGGCTTCGGTTATCTGGTATTTATACATCTGCCTATGAAGCTGCAAATGTTGATTGGATACAGATTTTGAATTTTAGTTTCTACATATTGTTTTTGCAGGTGCCTTAATTGTTTCAACTCCCCAAGATATTGCTCTTATTGATGCTAGAAGAGGAGCCAATATGTTCCGCAAAGTTCAAGTTCCTGTACAGTCTGTTTAACTTTTTCTTTTTTTCTCTCTCTCTCCATAACTGTTTGTCTGCATCACATTTCTAATTTTTTTTCTATTTAGAGTTATAATTCTTTGGTTCTTTTTTTCGTAAACTTTGTCAGTTACTGTTTTGTAACCATTTGCATGGCAGCCCTGAAATTAGAGCATCACTCATCCACCTTAAGAATATGCACATTTCATTTTACTGATGCAACATTCATCATGATACCTTTATTTCTCATGCTCCAGTATATCTAGCTTTCACAGCACAGCTGAGTATTTGATTTCACAGATTCTGGGATTGGTAGAGAATATGAGTTGCTTTAAGTGCCCAAAATGTGGTGAGAAATCTTACATCTTCGGGGAAGGTGGAGCGCAGAGAACTGCAGAGGAAATGGACATGAAATTACTTGGTGATGTGAGTGAATCTTATCTATTGCAGTTGACACCGATTTTTAAGTTATGATTATGGTCATCTCTTTGATATCTGAGAAAAGGTTGAACCTTTTTGAGCATTAGACTGTTACACTTCAATTTATAGATGTCATGGATTTGGGATGTCGAGAACATTCTGTTAGGATTGAACACTCTCAATTTGGTTTTACTGCAGATGGATGATTGACATATCAGTTTTTTGTTTATATGTACATATGAACATGGTTTTTTTTTCTTCAATAGGTACCTCTTGAAATCAGCATCAGAACAGGTTCAGACGAAGGCAAGCCTATCGTTGTATCATCACCGAACTCTGCATCAGCGCAAGCGTACGTAAATGTTGCTGAGAAGGTGACTCAAAGGCTCAAGGAGCTAGCAGAGGAGCGGCAGATGGGCCCAGAAATCTTACTCTGAGAAATTCAGGCCGCTTTTGTACACACCTTTCCCTGTTTCACGCTAGGGCGGCAAAGAAATTACATCTACTGAATAAGTAGTGTTGTTGGAAGTAAACTTTAAATTTTATCAGTTGTGCTGGAAATTTACTCAAATAAAGGCAACCTTGCCTTTGTCATGCATGTATTGTCACTTTTCCACCTGTTAACACTAGCATGTTTATTTGGCGTTCCCAAACTTCAAACTTCAAAAAATGTCACATGGAATATATCGGCACATGCATGGAGTACTAATTTTAGATGAAATAAAAAACTAATTATACTGTTTTCTTGCAAATTGGGAGATGAATCTAATGAGCTTAATTAGGCCATGATTAATCCACATGCTCTAATGATGGCATAATAAATTTGTCTCGTCTCTATAATTTATTTTGTAACTAAGTCCATGTTAGTACTTTAAATGTGTATCGGAATATTCAATGTGACACTTTACAACACCATATTACAGCATCTAAATACATCTGGATACTGTCGAACGATGTCTACTCCATCCTTCCCTTTGGGAAGTGTGCAGCGTGTTTTTTTCAAGACACTTCCAGGATGAAGGGTGTATGCGGAAACCCGATTTGAAGAAACACTTTCAAATGACTGGAGACTGATGCCGAAACCCAATTCGGTCTGGGCAAAAACCATGTGCTGCCTGCTGGAGACTGATCATTGATGTGAGAACCGGAGCTGACCTGATCCGCGTCCGAGGCGGACGCGGTTGGCAGAATGGACACGCGGCAGCGATCCACGTCGCCTACGTACCCGGCCGGCTCCACAGAATTTTCTTCTTCCCGTAGCCACCTGCCCTGCCCAACTAATCTCTCCACCACGAGCGCCACTCCTCGGCACCCGATCGAATCAGCCTCCAAGGCCCCCCAGATCCCCAGCCCGCCCCTCCCTCCTTCCCTCCGGCGGCAGTCTCGTTCCTCGCCGGCCGGGGTCGTGCCGTCCCCTCCCTCCACCCTCTCCTCAGGTACCACTCTCTCTCCTCCCTTCACTTACTCCCGCGTGGTCTGGGCTCCCGTGCCCTTGCGCCGATTTAGGCGTATTCCGAGCGCCGCGGGGTCTCATGATTCGGGGGGCGCGGGTGCGATTTTAGCCGAGAGATCAGTCATCAAGTGTTGCTGCGACGGCGACGCCGTGTCCTCTCTCCTTCAGGTTTAGGACTCGACGCGCGGCGCGCGGCGATATGTGATTGGTCGCTCTGACTTGACTTGATTTTGGTCTTTTGGGGGTGCACCTATATTTACATATTTGTCGAATTCAGTGGTTGTATATGCATCCCTAGTCGATGCAGAGTTTATTCTCGCTTAATCTTAGAAAACGGTGCCAGTTTAGTTATTGTCTGAGTGAAGAGATGAACTCGATTGGGTAAGCTAAGTGACATACCAAGAGTGCCATATGCATCCTCTTACAGATTAATAGATAGATACGTGCTGTTCAGAGGGCGAAAGGTCTATTTATGCTGTTTTCTGTTTGTGCACCTGCTGGAAACTAATACCCTTAGTTAGTGCCGTGACTTCTAACAGATTTCTCATGTATGTTTCTAGAACTTATGGAAGGTCAGGTGGACAACTTTGTGGGACATGACCAAGGTGAATTGCCTCAAGTTCCTTACAACGGAGAGCAGCCAAACCCGTATGATGATGTCATGAAGCAGTACAGCGAGGAACCTGGTGCCCAATATGATGAAGGGTCTGCGAATCCGTATAATGAAGAGCAAGCAAACTTGTACAGTGAGGAAACCGGGAATCAGTACAATGAGGACCCAGCGAATTCTTACCAGCAAGAGCTGGAGAATGCATTCAGTGGGGGCGTAGCCCAACAGGACAACTCTCAGGTCAACAATGGTGACGATTACAAATGGCCTGGATGGCCAGGAGAGAGTGTCTTCCGCGATACTGGTTCCAGCTCAGAAGGTTGGATCTATCATTGGCCGCAAAGGGAGTTTATCAAGAAGATGTGCGAGGAGACTAAGGCACGCATCAAAATAATTGATGCTCCACCTGGTGTACCAGAAAGAGCAGTAAGTGCCTTTATGGAATTTGTATCTGATATTAGGTAGTAGTCTCATTGGTTCAAGCTTGCATATGCGCCACTCCGTCTGCAGGTCCACCCATGACCCATGAAGGTCAGTTTGTTTTGTTTTCATGACGCGCTTTTGGCACTAGCTGGTCTGCTAGGAACGTCTTATGTAGATCGAGATGCTCTACCTCCTGCTCATTCCACTCCACATATGAGCACTGGTGTTGGTCTATGTTGTTGCTCGTTTCAACATAAAACATCATTATATCATGGGAAACCGATAAGAATATAAGCTGAACTGTTTGTCCAACAGCTTTACTTTAGTTACTGAAAAAGAGTTGTGCTTTGGTTTTCCTAATATTTAGGAACATTTTGTTTTATTTTAGTTGAGGGTATGCAATGAGTCCTGAAACTAGGAATATTTTTCTTAGTTAGTGTGGGTTTTGTATCTTGTATCAAATGCACATTATAAGTCATATAATATAATAATGAATTTAGTGAAGGAATCAATATCTTTGTGTAATGAACATGTCAAGTTCCTAGGATCATCCTTTCTTCACACCTTCAATTTAATAACTGTGCCACAACTCAGTGTAAGAATTAAGAAGTATAGTTAATATCCTGACAACACTGAGAAAGTTAAACAATGAAGTTCTGCACGCTAAAGCGTAGCTCTAAAACTGACTTAAAAAAGTGACAGTCCACCAAAGGCCAAAATTGGGAAGCTTTGATAATAATAACACAGATTAATGTTTGCAGGTTGTGACTGCAGTTTAAGGCCCCAAACCAAACAACGTTTCCAAAATGGTTGATCTGACATGGTTCTGAAAGTCCAGTTTTTTGCTCCCGGGCTGCAAATATGAATAGGTCATTTGATTGTTGGATGAAGATCTCTTTCAAGATGCTCCTTAAACTATCTGGTAATTTCATTACCTTTTTTTTTTTAACTAAAGGGAAGAGGTAAAAGGATAAAAAAATGTACCAAGTTGTCTATATGCAAATGAATACTTTGAACTTCATCTACATGAATTTGATTTTTGGATGAAGTTTCAAGCTGTTCCATAAACTATCCGCTAATTTCATAACCTTTTAAATTTTTTCTTATTAAAGGAAATAACTAAAGGGAAGTTGTAAAAGGATAAAAAAATGTACCAAGTTGTCTACATGCAAATGAATACTACATGCACTATGTAATTAAAAAACTCATCTGCATGATGACATAGGTATTGATTTTTTTCTCACAAAGTATACAAATACAACATGTGGATGTGGAGAAGTATTATTATGAAACTCTTTGTTAAATTGTGCTTTGGAGGAAGATCAAGTGTTTGCTTAAGAAAATAAATAAATGTCATGCTATTTACATGATCGCAAGTGAGTAAAAGTGAAAAGTGTACCTATTCTTTCATCATTGGACATTACTCAATTCCAAACAAAAAAAAAAAAAGGTTGATGCATTTAATAAAATATGACAAAAACAACTATTGGTTAAGGACATTGTGTTTGATAAAGAAGGCTACTAACTGAATACCAAAAATGAAACAACTCTTCTGATCGGTCATACTTGAATGCTTCATCATTGTTGATTAAATATGTAGGATGGAATGCTCTACTGAACATTGGAGGCTCTCATTTGTGTTGGCATTTCAGCACCGGGTGCATTTGTTGCTGTGTGCTTGAGCAACAATTACATTTTGGAATTACTATTTTATGTGGTTCAGGTGGAACTCGTTATTAAACCATAGTGTCGTAAAACCATAGTTTATTTCTTTTGTGAAGGGAGCCATCATTTAACTTTGCTAGTAGGGTAGAATCTCTTGATTACAAGTAACCCAAACAAGAAAGTTTTGGCAATTAGAAATTTTGGTGTTGACCTAATCAAACTTACTTATGGCACTTACCATTCATTATACTTGTTCCAGATGCACATATTTTTGTGAATGCTAGTGTCATCATACCTTATGCTGTTCATTGAAGTCATCTAGGCCTAATCATTAAGCAATATTAATGTTTTGTGCTGTTAGCTCCTTTTAACTAGTACTGTAATTCATTTGGTGAATTTGTCTCTGTCACCATTGAAGGTAATGATTTCAGCGAAGGATGAACCAGATGCACCTCTCTCTCCAGCTATGGATGGCTTACTTAGAGTTCATAAAAGAATAACTGATAGTTCAGATGGTGAATCTGGTCAGCCTCAACGAAGTGCTGGTAATATAGGACCAACAAGACTTCTAGTGCCATCTTCTCAAGCTGGCAGCCTTATTGGCAAGCAGGGAGCAACTATTAAATCAATACAAGATTCTTCAAAGTCTGTTGTTCGTATTGTTGGTAAGTCTCATCATGTTTCTTCTATGCTAGATATGCTGGATTTTTCCCTCTTTGATATGTTGCATGAGTTGCATCGCTGTGTGTTGTGACCTGCAGCTTTGTTAATGACCATTAGGAAATTGTGATACTACGTCCCTTTGAGACCCACATAAATAAATGTGTCTTATTTGGTCAATATGAGATGTCTATGGATCCATGCCAAGCACCAACCTGTTTGGCATTAAAAAAAAAAAATATGTTCTAGTTCTTTTTTAAATTTATGACAATGAGGAAAAAGAGTTTGTTGGTGATGCTTTGTCATGTGTTGTTGTAAAGGAACAGGATCTAAAAGTTCATTAATCTACTGGTTAATTATATTGATCTATACATACAAGCTATTTTTTTTTTTTTTATTTTCAAAAATGCAGAAAATATAACTCAACACATACTACAATATAATTAAACTTTCACTTTCCCTTTGTCACTGTGCTGATTATCATAGCATTTATCTTTAGTCATGGTTTTCTACTCCATACCCGGTGAAAATCTTCTCTCCAGCACTTGAATATTTGCTTTCCTTTTCTTCCCCTTTCTTCTCCCCAAATAGCATGCATGGAAAGAAATAAGCATGTATGGAATGGAATAAAACTAA
The DNA here is from genome assembly GCA_015847255.1 of Hyparrhenia diplandra. Taxonomy (NCBI): domain Eukaryota; kingdom Viridiplantae; phylum Streptophyta; class Magnoliopsida; order Poales; family Poaceae; genus Hyparrhenia; species Hyparrhenia diplandra. Next base: position 54,679 of record JADLZK010000446.1, read on the forward strand.
GATTTGGGGTGAAAATCTTCTCTTCCACATCCCAATTTTAGTTACTGTCAACTTATGCTAGATTTACACTCAATTTCTGTTGATTATTTTGGTGTAATTTCTAGGTAGAATTGGTTTAACTGTAGATTCGGGTGAAAATCTTCTCTCCCATACCCCATTTTAGTTACTGTTAACTTGTGCTAGATTAACACGCGTACTAGAGTTAGTGATTATTTTGGTCACCCTATTCTTACAACACCTTGCTCATAAAATTTGGGTGTAGGAAGCAAAATTTTCACCTAGGCATGATATAGCAAAACATCATTTTGTGTGTATATTTGTATTGGTATATTGTTATCCTCCAAGGGTGCAAACTTCAAATTCGGGATTTTAAACTTTTCTTCAGAGAATGTGCCTCCTGTTGCACTAAATGATGATAGAGTTGTGGAGATACAAGGTGAGCCTCTTGGTGTCCAAACAGCAGTGGAATTAATAGCGAGTCACTTGAGAAAATTTCTTGTTGACCGCAGTGTTCTTCCATTGTTTGAAGCACATGTAAGTTTTGTTTATTTTGGCATCTTGTATTTCTGTCAATAATAGTGTTTTGCACGCAGTGTGTGACAATGTAAATTTTAATCTCCACAGATGAAAATGCATGGTATGCCGAGGGAGCAACCAGTGCCACCGCCCCAGCATTGGGGCCCTCCTCAAACCTGGGTCCCTCCTCCGAACATTCCTCCAGGTGGTCCTGGTTTTGGAGGAAATCCACAGTTTATGCCTCCAAGGCCGCAAGACAGTTACTATCCTCCTCCTGATGCCCCCTCTATGGAAAAGCAGCCGCACTATGGTATTTCTGCATATGGTAGGGAGGCCCCACCAATCGGTGCTTCTGCTGCAGGGAATCAACCACCCTCCCATGTAGGTTCTCAGGTAAGTTCTATTGCACTTAATCTCTAGATGGTTTGTGCTTTCATTTGGTTGGTGTGCCAAGCAGGTACTGATTTTTATGTATTTTTGAAAGGTGACTCATAACATGCACATTCCCCTTGCCTATGCTGATGCTGTGATTGGGGCAGCTGGTGCTAGTATCAGTTATATTCGTAGACACAGTGGCGCAACAGTAACTATTCAAGAAAGCAGAGGTGCCCCTGGAGAGATGACTGTGGAGATAATTGGGACTGCTGCCCAAGTCCAAACTGCTCAGCAATTGATCCAGGTACCTTTTCTGCCGTGCGTTGCATGTGTCAGAAGTTTTGTCAGCTAATTCAGATGGTGCTCTTTAGTTCTAGAATTTGCTCAGGCGATGCTATATTGTACCATCTCTTTTAGCGAAAACATATTTGATTCTTCTGAGGCCCCCCTTGCTGTTAGCTAATGTGACCTTTTACTTTGCAGAATTTCATGGCAGAGGTTGCTCTCCCAGGCCCAGCGCCAGCTACTAACCCTCCCGCTCCACCAGTTGACCCGAGCTACAGCTCTTACCCACCACCATATGGAGCAGCTCCTTATGGTTCTTCGGTGGCTGCCGGGCCTCCTCCGCAGTACAATGGTGGGAGCTACGGTGGCCCGACCTATCCTCCCAGCTATGGTTATTAGTCTTAGTATTCAGGTAGCAGCAAACCAAGGATTTGCCCTCTTTTCTCTGAGGACCCTCACGGTGTCTTTTTCCTTGTGTGATGGTAAGGATTTAGTTGCCGAATAATGACTGGAGCTGAACGCCCTCCTGCAACTGTGTATGGTAAAGATCATTATGTTAGTCACATCCATTGAGTGTGTTATGTGCTCGTTGCTCAGTCATTGTTCTGTTGTATGTGAGCGCCGACAGTGCGTCCTTAAACTCCGAGCATTGCTGCTTCCTTTATGTTTGTTTTTGGAGCTACAAACTTAGGCCAACATTATGAAGAATAGTATTCTAGTCGGATCATAAGATGCGTAGTCTGTGGAAGACATGTTTGCACTGAACAATCTGCCACTGTCGAAGCTTTTTCGCGACCAACGGATGGCTACATGCCTATTGAATAGTTGCGGTCCAAACAGTGGCAACTGATAAACACTGAAAAAGCATACAATGGTACGGGTGTCGTGACCAACCAAAAGAAAAAAGACAAGGTCGGTTGCTTTGCAACTTAAATAGTTACATGAGGGACCGTTGCCCCACTATATTGGAATACTTCCTCCGTTTTCGGAGAAGTTAAACAGTTTGAACTTTTGCTAAATTTATAAAAAAAAATATTTACATTTTTTTTAATACAGAACACGTGCCATTAATTAGTTACAGAATATGTTTTTATAGTAATTTTATTTGGCTACTATTTACTATAAATTTGACAGGCATGAATCTCACAATTACATTCTTTCGTAGATGGAGACTTGGAGAGAGTATGAAGTAATGGATTAGTATGTATCGACGAAGCACGAATTAAGCAATTCTAATCTCAAAAAAAAAGTTAAGCAATTCTAAAAATAAATAGCCTGTTAGCGAGTAATTCTTTGCTGATAGCTAAAGCAGCCAGCTAATTCAAAAAAAAAAAAAAAAAAAAAAAAGCAGCCAGCTAATAGTTTTTTTTTTTTTTTTTTTGCCATTGAGATGATTAGCTGACTCATTAGTCGAGCCTCGTTTTGATCCTTCCGCTATAGTTTACAGATTTAGTTTGTAAAAGCTAGCTGACAATTTTTCATTAGTTGTATAGTTTATTTTAAGCTACTAGTAGTTGGACTATTAGTTAAAATATTTGAATCCATGAGCTAATTGTAGCAGCTAATTATTACCTCATGGGATCTAAATATAGACTAAGTAATATGATTACTATGTGCGAAACAGAGACATATGGGTTCGACTATATAGCACAAGTAAGAGAGAGCATCAAGCAATAGTTTAGGGATTAGCAGAGGGATGTACCATAAACTTAACTAAAAGAATACCCCAGCGTTGATGTGAGAATCAATAACAAAATTATATACTACTTATATAAATATAAATGAATAAATATCACAAAACATTTTAGTAGATTATTTTAGCATTCTGAAGTGGACAACCGAATATATGTTAGTAAATCATGTGTGGTTTGTTGATGTGAATATGAAAACATAATTTGCATACGATAGCGGGATGTGCTAGCTAGCTAGGAGATGTTGATATGGACAACTTGCATGTGAGATAGATTGCTAGTGGGGAATTGAAATATAAGATACCTATTTGAATGCATAGGGCTGTGATTATTAGCCAACTAATTTTACTCTTAGCACATCTAAACACAAAGCCAATAGTTTGTCTAATTTAAGACCAAACCTTCGTCCAATCTAGCTGGTATCCTACTAGATGGTTTACCCTAGCTATAGTTCTCTGAGCTCCAGCTGATCCACCATTCTTTTTTTAAAAATTCTCTGATGCTTTCCTGCCTTATTTAATTGATGGTGAACTGTCTTTCGGTCCTCTGGTCTTTTTGAGAGAAAAATAAAATGTAGAGAACTGAATTTCCTTGTGTGATGTCACTCTAGCCTTTTTGAGAGAGAGAAAGAAAATATAGAGATTTGAATTTCCTTATGTGACTCCATATCTTTCGGTCACTCTGGTCTTTTTGAGAGAGAGAGAGAGAGAGAGAGAGAGAGAGAGAGAGAGAGAGATACAGAGAATTGAATTTCCTTGTGTGATAACGTTGAACCGTGCATTCATTTTTTTCCATGCATTTCGCAACGTGATCTATCGCAGGTTGGTCAGGCAGGTCGGTCTGACGACGGTCTCCTCTCCTCTGCTAGGTCGGTGGGGAGCAAAAGCAAAGCTGTAAACCGCGTGACAGTGACACGATCGAGCATTTTGTCGAGCTTAATTAAAATTAAAAGGGCCTCCTCTGAGTGATCGATCGATCGAGTAGCAGGTGAAGTTTGCCGCAAAGCTAGCTAGTTGGAGGACTACGCACTCATGGAGCTTATTTTTGTCTTGGGTTCTGTACCTTTTCAATTCGCTTCCTAGCTAATCCCCGCGTACGATCGATATGATACTCTGACCGTTTCTATTCTACCTCTGCTGACTGCTGCCCATTTTGCCACCTCGTTAAGCATGCATTGATTATTACTAATCCCCTTGTGATCAATAATCAAATGCATGCAGCTCCCAGCTTTGATTGCGGCCAGACTATATATATCGAGAAGGGGAGACACATGCTTAGCATAGCTTAGCTCCCTAAACCGCAACACCACCAGCATCACCTTTCCTGTGTGTGCTGCACCCTCTCGATCGCTAGTTCTCTCTGCCCTAGCTCATACTATTTTACAGTAATCTCGCTGGAAAGAAACAGTATCATGGCGGCCAAGGTGCTGATGATGAGGCGGCCTGAAGGCACGAAGGAGGCGATTGCTGTGGCCTTCCTCGTGTTCATCGTCGTGGTTTCGTCGGCCGTGCCAGCCGTCTACGGCGCCGGGAGGCCGGGTCCTCTGCGCGCGGCGAGGGCGGCGGAGACTACGATGACGATGGCTGCCATGAAGCCTGATCAGATGACGACGGCGATGGCGGCGACCGATTCATCAGCCGGGCCGTCAGGGGTGCAGCTTCGGCTCCAACAACGGTGGCACCAAGTGCGGCGGCCCTCACCGCTAGATATATAATCCAGCACCAACCCGAGCCCATAAGCCGACGGCCGGCATGGCGCCGATCCATCAAACATTGCGTGCGTGCGTGCGTGGACGTGGTACGCATGCATGTGTAGATTGATTGGCATGTCATATGTACATGCACGCATGCTATATGGTCAACTGCATTGTTAGTTAGTTTCGTCGTCAGTGATCGAGCAGTGTGAGGTTATTATATACAGGTATGTACGGTACATGCCACATGCATGCGTGTTGAGCATGCATGCTGGCTATATACCTTGAGTATATAAATATATACTTGTGTAGCTAGCTCATCGACCACCAGATCATACATGCATTTTGTCATGCAATATTTACTGTTCCAGTTCCAGTTCCAGCTACATATACATATCTACTATACGTACCAGTCGGCATAGTGTGGGGCGTAATGTGTGTGCATGCGTATGCCATGCACATGTGTACATGTTGTGCTGTTTAATTTCATTTTTGTTACTCTACCTAGCTTGTATCGGTGGAGAGTACTTGGGGAATATCATGTTAATTAATTATTACGTGCAGTACGGTCTTGCATCATCGTTCGTTAATTGAATCATTATACAGCGCGCAATTGACATCTAATTTATCAATCAACTTTTCTCTAAAAAAAAATATATATCAGTCAACTGGTTGCTTATTGTTTTTTCTTTGCATTTTCTTTTCCACAATGAAACTAGTTCCTCGTGAAAGGGTATCTAGCCTAGTGGTTTGAACCAAGTAAAAAAAGTTTGGTTAAATTTCCCCAAAATAAAATCAAAAACAAGTTTGCATTATTAAAAATATATTATGGGTTTAAATTACATCGGTCAAAAAATAAAACTAGTTCTATAATTCCATCAAGAAATTATAATTACATATTTAAACCAACTCAAAAAAAAAAGTTTGACTAAATTTTTGGAAAATAATATCAAAAATATGTTCATAAATAGATTTATTATGGAAATAAATTACATGTTTAATAATACTTTTCTCTATAATTCTAATCTTGAGCCAAGCTCGAGCATATCTTTGGTCATGTCGCCTGTTTTTATCAGCTGTCTGATCCACACGCCAACATCGATCGAGCCGTTGATCTCTTGGAATTAGAATTGCACTCTTGGGACGGTGAGGGTACGTGTGATGAGCGGGTAGTGCGTGCCAATCAACCTTAGGTACATAAGTACGATTTCTATATATCGCTGACACCGCTAGCTCGATATCTGTATCTTCTCAATTTCTGAGACGACGCGGCAATTAGCTAGGGGCATGCAGATGACATTGTTATCAGTAGCTAGGTGCCAACAATATAGAGAGGCGGCGCACGTTAAGTAGCTCGCTCAATCGCTAGACAACGATGACGACGTATGCACACGCCTGAGGAATGTGCCGTGTTGCGTGGGAACAAAACCTAACCCCAACTACAAGTACGAAGTGTACTAATCAAACCCTCTTCCGGCGCGGTCTGCATGCGTCTGCGTGGGCCCGGATTAGGAGTCAACTCGCACGTGAGCATATTATGCATGCATGTTTCGATGGCTTTGCTTCGGCTAGTAGGGCGTGACATGGGCAAATTAAAGAGCTAGCAGCACTGCTGGCCAGCTAGCTAGCACAATGATGGATGTCGTACAGATCCAGAGAGACCAATAGCATCCACGCTTGCACATATCCTTGGAAGTTAGGGGGAAATCCATTTGCAGGTTCACTGCTTGTATTGTATACTATACACACCTCGATCGATCTCTACGTTTTGTTGTTATATGTACGCTTAAAAATTGTCCAAAAACTTCATTTTACATCAGTTGCGCGCTTATATATATATATATTACCAAAAAACTATACCAAACACGACATAGAAAACTGGCCAGGCCGTTCCTCATCCTGCTTGTCAGCTTGTGCTCCATCGGTTCAACTGCCTCTTCCAGAGAATGTTGGTTACCGTTCTTTTCTTCTCTTGTTCTGCTGCTTGATTTCCAGTTCCTGTGGCTACATATGGGCCGCACGCCTACCTGCCTCCGTTTCCCTCTGGAATCAAGGACGGCCCGCTTTTTTTCAAGCTCACTTTTGGGCTGTATAGGCCCAAAATTCTTCTTACATCTTGCTCCCACTGTCCCTAAATGTTTTGTCTAAAAACCGTATTTCGCCGCCGACACGCTTCCGGACGACATATATAAAGGGGACGGAGGGAGTATGTGACACAAATGACAAATATCTATATCTATATTATCTTCTATACCTACTAATAAAGTGAGGAAATTTCAGTCCACTAAAATTTTAGTCCACTAAATTTTCTTTCACCCTTTTTCCTATCCGCATCGAGAAGAGTACAAATCCTAAAAGTTCTCCTCTCTCGTCTCCACGGGAGAACAAAAAAAAAAAGTAGCTTGGCCCCTATGAATCCTAAATGATCTCCTCTCTGATAAAAAAAAAAAAAAAAACTAATAAAAGGGGATCTCCTATCCGATAAAAAAAACTAATAAAGGGAATCGTTTCTTTATATTCCTACAATGATAAAATAACTAATCAAAATTCATCCCTTAAATTAGGAAGGCTTGGTCCAATAAAAATGATAGTATCAATTGTTTCACGTGAAAAAATAGCCTTAAATAAAAATATAATGAGCTATAAGGACACCGAATTTTTTCATCTTTTTTTCTTAACTAGTCAAAAGTCGCCCTAGCTTATGTCTCCGTCGTCGTCTCATCACCCATTCTATATGAGTAGGAGTACACCGATCATCATCACCTCCTCTACGTCTCATGTTGTTCAATATCACTTTGTTTATTGTTTTTAGGTGTGATATTGGACAAAAGGAGCCGAGGAGGTGATGATGATCGGTGTACTCCTACTCATATAGAATGGGTGATGAGACACATGACAAAGAATAACTTGTTTTGAGACATCTTTTGAAAACGGTGAGAGGAGGCTGCCTATATACCAAGGACATAGGTGTTAGGTGCACTGCTGCCAGAGGCTCGTGCATCAACGAGAACTTGTGCCATCCCCTTGGTAACTATACATCAATGAGAGTATTCATAGGGGCATTCAGATCCTTGGTATTTCGTGCCATCCCTTAGACCGATCTCAATGGGGGGTTTCACGGACGTTTCATGCACATTAAATAGAGTGCCACATCAACGGGATTATAGTTTTCCATGCGGCCCGCGGCCGGAAGGCACGACCCGAAGCACGGGATTTTGGCCCGGCCCAAAAAGGCACGAGCCCGTAGGAGGCCCGTGCGGGCTGGCCTCGAAAGTGGGGCGTGCTTGGGCCGACCCGGAGGGCACGGCCTCAAAGCACCCCCCGACGCACTTCAGAGGCTGCGGGCCTCTATGGGCCTGTAATTTGTAGACAAAAAAAAAAAAAAAAAACCGCCACCACAACGGCTCTTTTGGCCCAAAGAATGAGCCCAACTCCCCCAACCCTAACTCAATTCACCACCGCACCGCGTATATAAAAGGCGCCCCTTCCCCTAACCCTAACTCAATTCCCCACCGCGCCGCGCCCACTCCACTCTCCGGTGTCGCCTCGCTAACCCTAAATCTACCGCCGCCGACGCAGGAGACATCGATCCTCCGCCCGATTCCCCGCCGGGTGACTGGATTCGCCGCCGGTGACCTCGATCCGCCTCCAGTGACCTCGATCCGCCTCCAGGTTCCCTCTCCCTCTCCCTCCCTCTCCCGTTCCCCTTTCTTTCTTGCACGAACATGTGAGTTCTCCTTCTTCCCCAACAACCTCTGCAGCTCGCCGTCCTCTCTAACTCGTTCTCGTATTGTCTCGCCTCTCGGGTGTCCATCTCCGGCCTTAGGGCTCCGGTTCGAAGGTGGCCGGATTCACTTGCTATTTCTTCACCTTTTCTTCTTGCTCTGTTCCTCTAAGGCTCTAACTTCGTTTCTTCCTCTGTTTCTTCCTCTGTTTCTTCACCTTTTCTAACTTGTTTATTCCTCTGCTTTTTTCTCTTGTTTGCGGGTCCAGAGCCGATGCATCCTCGTCTAGGCTGCGGCCTAGATCGAGGGCGTCGTCGGTGGCCACCCGCACCGTCGAGGAACGGGCCGGAGAGGCCATGGCGGAGGGACGAGGTCCATCGCGGGCATGGACCCCGAGGGCGGCGATGCGAGGGGCGACTACATTCGAGAGGATCTTTGCTGCCGTGTTCGGTATCGACCTCACCGAGGGGACGATCCGATCGAGGTTGATGTTGATGGGGGACGGGGAGCCTGCACCGACCCGCCACCATCGCCTCCAACGATCCTCCATCGGTTGGTGTTTCTCTTTGCTCCCGATCGCGATCTTGGGTGTTTGGTAAATGCACATCCCCCGTTTGGGACTTTTTTTTTGATGAGCTTGAAGAAGATGGTTTGCCCAAAGCTAAATGCAAAATGTGTAAGAGTATTTTGTCTCTTTGTTTTACGCTAATGGTGCTGGCCACTTAAAGAGACATGTGCAATCTTGTTCGAAAAAAAGCGATCGGCGTGCTAGGGTTCAATCTAGGCTTGCTCTTAGTGGTAATGGTCTAGGTACACGGGAGTACAAAATTGATGTTGCTAGAGTTGAATTAGCTCGTTTGATTGCTAGACTTGATGCGCCTTTTTGAGCATAGGTGAGGCCGATGCACGGCAAGAAGTCATTCGGCGTGCTCATAACCCTTTGTTTAAGTCGTGTCTAAAGCAAACCACTACTAGAGACCTTGAGAAGTTGTTTGATGAGCGTAGGAAAGTGCTTAGGGACCATGTTTTGACTCGGTGCTACTATTTTGTTGCTTTAACATCGATATTTGGAGTGGTAATGCTAAGTAAGACTACATTACGGTTGTTGCTCATTATGTTCTTGATGATTGGGTCTTCGAAAGAAGGTCATAGGGTTTAGATTGATTGATTGCAAAACATCTTGGGGACAATATTACTTGCGAGAGGGTTGGTAGTGTTATTCGGGAGTTTGGTCCGATTGATAAGGTTTTTGCTATTACTTTGGACAATGCTTCTTCTAATTCAAATGCTATGAACACTTTGAATATTACATTTTGGTGGGTATTTAGGTCTTGACCCTGTTCTGTTGATGATCTTGATATCAATTATTTACAACCTCCGTCACCCGGCGTTGTGTTCCTCATATAATAAATTTGATTGTTAAATCTGGTTTAAAAAGGTTGAAACCATACTTAGAGGATTTCGGGGAGAGCTATCAATTTCTTGAACTCATCTAATCATAGAATTGCCATGTTTAAGAACTTATGCATTGCTCAAGGTATTGCTCCTAGGAAATTTGGTGTGGACATGGAGGTAAGATGGAATTCTACATACCTTATGCTCCAACATCTTTGTGAGGATCCATACCCTCAAGTTTTCACAACTTTCATTAATGCTAACATTGGTGAAAACCTATTGTCCGCTAGGCATTTCTTGATTGCTAAAATGATGTTAGAGTTCCTTGAGGTGTTTTATGAGTCTAGTGTTATTTTGTCCGGTGTTTACTATCCAAACTTGATCCACTTGTTATGCATCAACTACTTGAAATTGCCTTGCATTTGCATGTTGATGAAGATATTAACTTGTATACAATTGTGTATCCTATGAAACAAAAGTACCTAAAATATTGGAAAGAAATACCTATGCTGTTCTCAATTGCATTTGTCCTTGATCCTAGAGCTAAGATGATAGGTCTTTTCAATACCTTGAATTTGCTTAAAGACTTTCTTGGTTGTGATTACTCTTCATACTATTTGATGTTAGATCGAGCTTGAGAAATTGTTTGCCAAGTATGAAAAAAAAAATATGGTACTATAAGGCATGTTAAAGAACGACCACCAAACATTTGAGTAAGAGAAAAGGAGCAACATGGGGACGAGAATTTTTTGGTGGCACAGTGGTGGTTACGTGGTACAACTTTGGCTCTCATGCATAACTTGATTACCTGTCAATGCGGCTGTCATCTTACCTTGCGGTGATAGGCCCGGCCAGTATGATGATGGTTTTGATATACTTCTACGGTGGAAAGACCACAAACTAACCTTTTCTGTCTTATCAATCTTGGCTAGAGATGTTATGTATGCATTTCTGCTTCTTTTGTTTTCTTGAGAATCTTGTTTCAAACTTATCGGAAGAATCCTCGAGGACCGTCGTCGGCGATTATTGCCCCTGAACATGTTGAGATGTTGGTTTGCATAAAGGATTGGGAGTTAGGAGACAAAAGGAAACAACATCTTGTTGTCTACGAGCATAAAGAGCTGGTTGAGCGCTCTGAAAAAATTTCTATTGTTGATGGTGCACCAGGTAAACTTTATACTGTTTATTTGAGCATAAATAACTTTGTATTGTTTATTTGAGACTGAAGTTCATTTCTTATTACTTGTAGCTGCAGGTACAACTACAGGTGATGGAGGAGTACTGCGAAAAGGCCGGAGCGGCGGGTGGTGGTGGCCAAGGAAGAGGAGCAACTCACGCACTGTTCAAGGAAGAAGAGCCGGAAGTCTTCTTCTTTGCTAGAGGTGGAAGAGGACACAGTCTTTGCGCAGGAAGAGGAACTAGCTAGCTGGCTTTGGTGCTAGGGAGAGGAGCCGGTGCTTCTTTGGGAGAGGGCAACCTATTTGGAAGACACGGTGCTTTGTTGGAAGAGGAGCCGCTTTGGAAGGGTACCTTTGGAAGAGGAACAAGGCGTGGCTAAAAGCGGTTAGGTGAGTTAGGGCCTTTGGCATCTTTGGAACTTTTCTTTGTGATGTCATGTGACCGAAGTTGAGAGTTTAAACTGGGTGAGTTGAGAGAGTCATGTGATTGTAATCCCGAACAATATGAACCTGTTTTTGAATGAAAACATTGAGTTTGTGTGTTTGTCTTTGTACTCTTTTTCCTTAATAGGGTTTCTCACAAGGGTGAGTTTTTACCCATTAAGGTTTTTAATGAGGCAAACATTGCACACAAGCACCACGGCCTCAATTTATCTTAAATTTGTTCCTGTTCTTGTTCTTTGTTCTATTGATTTTTGCTTGAATTTGAAAACGTGAAAAAAACACATCCAAAAGCGTGTTTTTTGGATCACGGGCCACCGGGCCGGCGAATCACGTTTTTGGCTCACGGGCCACCGGGCTGGCCGGGTACTGTTGGCAGCCGTGGGGGCGTGCTGGGCGACCCCAGGCACGTAGCCCGTTGAGGCACGGCCCGATGAAGCCCGTGGCCGGTGAGGCCCGGCCAAGACCGGCACCGAGCCAAGACGCCTCGGGCCGTGCCGGGCGGGCCGGCCCGTTGGAAATCTATAGCCGGAATTTACTTTTGCATGAAACTATGAGGAGAGAGAAAAGAAAAGTTTCACCATGGTGAAACTCTTGGCGTTGTTTTCTAGGTATTGGAAACAAAGTGTGAAATACCCATTGAGACAAAAATAGTGTTTCATCATGGACTCCATGCATGGAAGAGTAAAGATGAGTGGGTAAAAAGAGAGGTTGTGGGACTTGTGAGCCTATGAAACTGTGCATTGAGAAAGACATCTATTTCATGTCAAAGTTTCACATCTTCAAAACTGCTTGGAGGTGAAATGCTCCATTGAGACTTGCCTTAGAGCGTCTTCTAATCTAGGATGAAGGGAGTACTTGATTTTTACCTCTGAGACTTTCTAGTCAAGTATGATGCTCTATGCATGTGGTCGTTGTTTTCTTTGTCGTGTTTTTCTTTCTTTTTTTTCATGTACTTTTATGCCTTGGCTTTGTGTTTTGCTCTTTGCTAAGTGCAAGAATCATTGGGTGCTAATTAGGATTCTCCATGCTAGAGCATGCTTAGTCACAGGGTTTCGTTCCACACTAACAACCTGCTCGTAGTGCTCTTGACTAAAGACATGTTTAGTGTGATGGCCTTAAGGACTCAATCTTAGTGTGGTCTTTCTAGCCATATGCTTAATCCGTTCAAAGGGTAAGTAGAATTATATAGTTTATGGCGGTTGCTTTAAAGTTTTTAGAGACCACATGCTTAATTCACAATTCCTCTTGGGCCATTCTCTTCTTTCAATATGCACTCTTGTGCTACCCATGGACAGGCAAGGACAAGGATGCACAACATGATAGTATCAAAAGTTTTTGCTATCTGCGTCCTGCGTACCGCGTTCTAGGTTTAGATAAAATGGACCACTTTTTAATGAAAGCAAGAGCCAGATTATAAAAATGAGTCACGAGTATATTCGCTAAATTGGAGAAGATCCTCGCTACACTATGCATTAGGCTGAGGGGCTCACAATCGCATCAGCCTTCCTGGGAATTTTTGATAAGTTTGGAAGGTCAAGGCTGCTGGTTGGGTTGAAAAGTTGATTAAAGGCCGTTGTGAGATCATCCTCGAAAAATCCCAACAGTCCCTATAAACAAACTATCATCCCTACTTGCGCTGCAACAATTTTGCTAGACAAGCAGCACAGCAACAGACATGCAGAAGCTTCAAGCTTCGACCAGAGTGACTTCACGGCTGTACACGGCGTGCAATCAGACAGGCCAGAACCGCAGAACAGAGTAACTGCATCCAATCGATAAGCAGCAGCAGCACTACCGCGTTGCATATGCACACGATGATTTGGCAAAGCCTACTGCTTGTTCTGCTAAGCCTAGAGATTAGAGTACATCCACTGATGCGTATTAACAAAATGGATCGGGAGATCCTAGCATCTGCGAAGTTCTCTTATGGTTTAACCTTAGTGAAATCTCCATCCACGCTGGGACTAATTAGCTTCAGAAGAACTGCTGAAGCCAAGGATTGTCAGCTGCATCTTTCTGCAAGTCAGTTCTCATTTTGGCGGTCAGCTCCAAGATCTTGCTCCCATCCATCTCACTCTCACCTATTATAGGCAATGCGGCGAATTCCTCAAAGGAAACGTCGAGCCCGAGCAGCTCCTCTGGTGACATCATCTGGGCTAAATACCCTCTTGCGCTTTGATCCAACCTGCACAGAACACTCGCTAGTTTAGAAAGAGGTTTGGGATTCAGCACAGAATGGGGAAGAAAGATACCCTCTGCACCGAAGCTCCCATGAACTGTGCAGCAGATAAAAGTAATTTTACCACAATTGCATATATGGCCATAAAAACACCAAAATATACTACTGTCAGTTTTGTTGAATTATGAATCCAATACAATATTCATTCTCTTTATGATAAGGTAGCTCACATGGGAGGAAGCATATGCATTTTAATTCATATACCTCGTCTTTCAAATCATCAGAAAAGGTAGGTGCAGTAGAGAAGTCTTCTAACTCTGCTGCTTTGCTTTTTGCAAGGGCAACAACAGCTTCTGGAAAATTAGCAAATTCTGCAACATGAATACCAAAACTTTGGTCGCATGCACCAGGTTCAACCTACAACACGAACATGGAAATATTGTAATAGGAGGCATCATTTGGAAAAACAATAATGCCAACTTGTTTCTGTAACATTAAATGTGGGTAAGAATTTCACATCGTGACATACCTTGTAAAGCATAGTTAACTTACGACTTGATGGGTCTATGTGAGCACCCACATGATAATTTGCAATTCCAATATTTGAAACGTGTTGGTGCTTATCATCATCTCTATGTTCTAATGCAGTTAATTCATGGAAATGGGTTGCAAACAAGGTAGGCGCTCGAGTCACTTCCACAAGATGCTCACAGATAGCCCATGCAAGACCTGATAACAAATAATATATCAATCAGGTAGTTACCAACGAATGATTACACTAAGAATTGTCGGCATGGTAGCATGCAGCAGGTTGTTAACTGCATCCAAAATCAGCAATAGCACAACTAGACACAGAGGGAAGCAAGCAAATACGAAAATACAGTTTTGCCCCAAAACTATTTGTTTCTTTTATCTGTACAGAAGCCCCATTCCATTAATGTACCATTCACTAATGATTTTGAGCACTGTTACATAACCAAAAAGAAACAGCGACGATATAGATGCTCCTTTGTTCTAGGTTTTAATTCAAAACAATTTAAAAGGAACACATAATTTTTATTTTCCCAGATCAGCCTGGTGGGTCTGATTAACAGCAGTAACCAGCCAATTACCTCTGGTGAATGGAACATTTATCAGCAAGTGCAAGCGTACAGGGAATTACTTATTTTTTTGGTCCAAGAGATGTATCTAACCAATTACAAAGTGTAATTTATGCAATGCTAGTACAATGAGCTGAAAAAATATGCAAATTTCCAGCTTAATCTTATACCAACACTATTTAAAAGTCAAGAGTTCAATATCACCTAGAAGTAGTACAGATGGTTGTCTATGAATGCTAAAAACAAACAAAAGGAGAGATGATTAACAAACTTGTTAGAGAAAAAACAAGAAAATCTATACAGCACTGACCAAATCCATCATAGGTGGAAGTTCCACGTCCCAGCTCATCAATAATTATAAGAGACTTATCAGAGGCGCCTTTTAGGATGGATGCTGTTTCAAGCATTTCTTGCATAAAAGTTGATACACCATGAAGCTGCCAAATAATGCAAACATAACAGTTTACGACATCATACTTTGCAGAAGGATATAAATTTAATGATTGCTTAAGAGTAACAGAAAGTTTCATCTTACTATGAGAAAATACCCTGCCATCATTATCCGTTGAATTTAACAGCTGTTGTTCTGATCCCTATGTATCTGAGTTTGTATGAGTTGAGTGTGTTGGCCTTTTGGGGGTTTTTGTGTGTGGTGTGAGTCCTGTTTTTGCTGGATTTATACAGCTTTGTGTACTTTGCTCTTCTCCTTCTTAATATAAGCTCACATGACAGTTCAAGAAAAAAATGAACAATTTTCATTCTTCAGAAGAAAATAGACTTGACTAATATAGCAAATGTGCCATTCGTCTAGTCCATGTTCCTTTATCCTGATCGTTTGCACCTTTCTTTTTCTATCAAACACGCAGGAGGACTGAGCATCTTATATTAAAGGAAGATAAACACTGCTTGTGTGCATATTTGATTTGCAACATTTGTACAACTACGAGTAGCTAAAGCAAGAGAACACAATGAGGTATTTGTTATTGCAGCAGAAGTTGAAATAAGAACAAAAGGGAATTTCCAATATATAAACTTAAGAACAAAATATTTAGATGACCAAACCAACTTACTTGGCAATCACCAGCACCAACACGAGCAAAAATACAATCCCTCACACTAACACTTGCTTGATCACAAGGTACAAAGGAACCAACTTGCGCCATCAAAACATTTACACCAACCTGATTCCCATATGAAAATTATATGGACAAACTGATAAATGAAGGAATGTAAGCAGCAAAAGGTATTATTGGCTGTTTCAAGTAACATGTTAGAAAATATATATTAAATTCAGTAGCCAACGTCCAAGCATTAGAAGATGGAGCTAGAACATGGAGGAACTTCACACAGTATGTTTAACATGTCCAAAATTCCAAATGCACTCCAATTGAATCAAACTGGTTTGCTTTCAGTTTTTCCAAACACATTGATCAAGGAGTTACAGATCAATGTTGAAACTCTTTACTGGATTCTTGGGATAAAAGACCTCATTTACCATCAACTTTTCAAAGAGTATATCAAGAGGAATCATATACATGCTCATACAGCTGACTTTGTACCAGCAACATTTTGGGTCCTAGCAAAACCCCTTCTTTAGCAATCATGGAGAATTAAATTTCTGGGCAATCCATATGCTTGTGTAAAGTTCTTGGATCAAATATGTATGAATATGCTACTCAATAAGTCACCCCACATGGCTATCTAGAAAAACAAAAAAGAAATCACAGACAACTATTGCATTATAAGCACACAAACTCTTTTTTTTTTTTTGGTTTTGAAAATACAGACTCTTTATTATAATACTATTGCATTATAATGCTTGCATTATGCATATAGCCTATAGGGTGGTAGTGGTTAGTGATCATCACAGACAACTTGTAGTTCAATATATAATACGGGTATAAAAATGGAACAGCACATAAGATGTGGATCCAAGTGTAGCAATAAATTTATATATTTATTTACACATTTAAGTTCACATATGTTTTAAGTATGTGTTTTTCGAGGAAGTGGAGATGGAGAGCTCTACTAAATTTAATACACAACTATAAGTGAAATTTTCCATAACTGAAAACAAATGCTAATTATTCACTCATATAGTCATATGCATGAATAATTGATCCGTACTCCCTCTATCCCAAGAACACACATATTTCAAAACTCAAACTTTGTTGTCTTTGACAAACTGGTCTAAGCATATGAAAAGTTTGAGCTACAAAAGTGGTCGCGTTAGTTTTGTATTTAGAAATACTTTCTAATGGTCAAACTTTGGTTGCCACAAATGATATATTATAGGAGGAATAGTGGCCATATACTCCCTCTGTAAATGTATTATGTTTTGGACACCGGCATGGCCGCCAATGTGAAACTTCGACCACAGCTTTTATACCGATATGACAACAAAAAATAATTATATATTATGAAAAAAAATTTACACAACTAATTAGACAGTATTTCCACATTATCAATACAAAAAGCTGTACTCAAAATCAAAGCTGCACTCTAGGACATTATATGTTAATAAAAAGAGAGGTAATAGATATAGTACCAGAAAGACTATCTTTCCTATACATAAATCTATGACATTATAAATAAATTCCTTTGGTTTATCAAAAAATTTACCATCAAAGTGCAAATCTAACCTGTCTTATAAATGTGGATTTTCCTCCCATGTTTGGCCCAGTGATTATCTGAAACCAACTTTTCCCTCTCACCTATTAAGGGCCATTGAACCATCACTAACTTCAGTAATTAAGTGCTGCAATTGCAAATATCATATCACAGGAAACTTACCAGAGTGCAATCATTGGGTATAAAGTTAACACCATCTTGTGCCTCTAGACAAGGATGTCTGCTACCTAGTAGAACAATATCTCCTTCATCCTGTAATGTGTTCTCAAGATTAGAGGCATGTTCGAAATTTGTCATTTTAAAGGAGTTTTAGGAAGTGTTTCTTACCGATGTTGTGATGTCTGGCCTAACATAAGGAACTGGGCAAATAGTTGCCAAATCAGCAAAACTTTGTAAAACATCCAACTCCGACAGAATTACAGCAAAATTTTCAAATACCTACACCAAGAATTGAAGATTTATCCAATCTGTACAGAGAAAAATAAACTATGAAGTTAAGATAATTATCTTAGTGTACCTCTGAGAAGGTGCCTGAAACCCTCACTACATTATCAACCACCTTTTTCTGACAACTTGTGTACTCACCAAACAGTGCCTGGTATTCATCACTTAGCCTTTTCAGCTTAGAACTTGTGAACTTTACACCATCTTTACGAGTTTCTATGATTAAGTAGCTGCCAGTGAGCTTCTTCCTGACTTTCTGCTCCTCTTTCTTTGATATTCTGAACACATGTCCAAGAGGTCCTTTTTCTAGCTTCAGTTGCTTATCAACAGAAAGATCCAGATCAGTAGCTGTATCCACGTGCAGATTACTTATGTGATTTTCAACCACAGAAAGCTCATCCTTTAGTACACCCAAATCAGAAGAATATAGAGGAGATATTCTGTACTCTCCATTCTCCAGCTGATCAAGATCAATAGCTGTCTCAACAAGTTCAGAAAACCGACCAAATCGATTCTCTGTCATCCATTCTTCTAATGGTTCAAGAAACTTTGACCTTATCAATGTGGAAAATTGGCCATCATATTGCTGTAGAATGCCCTTGATGTAAGAGATTCTGCTACAGGACTGCAAAACCAATAAGTAAATGGGTTAAAAAAATTGTGGAAAAAGGCATGCATCTTAGAAGGTGTTGCCCTTGTTTTAAGAAACCTAAGTCTACTCTGTTTCCTCAAATGTCATGCACAAATACACAGAAATAAGCATTCCTTGTAATTTAAAATGTAGGACTAGGACAACGACAGTCTTTAGCATGACACTTTGACTGTTACATATTATGAAAGTATTTTCCATGATGATTCTAGTAACATCAACTATGTGCTATCAATCCATATGGCTTCCTATATATTGATTGGCGAAATTACAAAAAAGTTTGACCAACTAGGATTCTAAAGGGAACTACATTTGGAATTGGAGGGAGTGCTACAAAGGTTAGGTGCACTCCTTTCATTAAAGGTTACTAGCCTTACACTAGCAGCTAGTACAAATACTGTATATTCAAATACATTTTCAGGCAAGAAATTATCTTTCAAAATCATTAAAATAAAATAACAGTAGGTTGCAGCAATAACCTGGTAAAGCTTAACAACAGGCTGCAGAGTAGCTGATTTCTTTCGGAGAGCATGTGTTAGACGATCAATATCTGATATCCTTTTAAGTTGTTGCCTGAGTCCCTGACGAAGCTCTGGGTCTTCTACAAAAAGCCTGAACCATGTCTAATCGGTTATTAATTTCATTAACATCTATTAGAGGTTGCTTCAGCCATCTATTAAGCAATCTTTTTCCCATCCCAACAGTACAGGTTCTGTTCATCAAACCAAATAAACTGAAGTTCTTGTTAACATCAGTTTTCCTTTCTGCAATGTTTAATGCTCTTACTGCAGCAGAATCAAGTCGCATGTAGCAGTTCAGATTGTACTTCTCAACTGTGTAATTTCCATAGTTAGTATCATCTGCTAGCAACTCGGCATAAGATAAAAGAGCTCCAAGGGGACCAAGAGCATAGTCAAACTGAGATAGCAGATCACGTACAGGCTCAACAGAACCCCTGATTATTCTACCAAGATCTTGTGCAAGATCCCTGGATTTGAAGTCAGCCTTTTTTTTTTCTCAGTCAACAGAACATTACAATTACTAATGGCGCCTCGAAGGGGATTCAGATCAATGGATTTTTCACAATCTTCTGGGAGAAGACACTCCTTGCAACCTAATGCAACAAGAGCTGATTCAACATTTGTGAATCGGGTATCTTCAGGGAACTCAGCCAATCCAAGCTTCCTATCGGTCATATCCAAAAAACTAAGCCCTACATACAGCTGACTTTCCCGGCACACTGGAAACAAAGCAACAATGACTGGTGAATCTTGCATGTCATTGTTTGCAAACAGAATGTCTTCAAAACTACCAATATTTCCAGGTGTTCCAGACTTTGTTAGCCTCCAACTTGACCCACTTCCCCCTCATAGAGCTCTCTAATGTGCGGTCAGTCCTTTCCAACAAAATGTTGCGGGCAATGGTCTCAAACATAGCCTTGCTCACACTGGCACTTGAGATCCCATCAGAGCTGCTACCTAATTGACGCAAGGCAGACATTGTGTGGTAGTATGTCCTTGCAACAAACGTAGCATTCTCACCATGGGCAGTGTAATAATCCTGAACCACATTCAAGCATTAGTTATAGCATGCCATTTTACAGTGGAAGGTTGAAACACATAGGAATTAAATCCCCAAAAGACAAAGAAAAACAGCTAAATTTAACTCTGCCTGGACACAGTATCCCTCAACAGTAGTGATTGCTATAGTACAAAGATAGTTTTGGCAAGCAAATTCAACGCAGAAAAGAGTGCCCCATAGTAGAAATAAGTCTGGAAGAAATGTCATCTTATATCTGCATGAAATTCATGAAAAAAAATTTAATGTTTATGCCCCCTTCCAAGGAAACAATTTCTCAATTGTTGATCATTTCTTCAGATGCACTTTCAGGCAGGGCACGATCGTATTGGATAAAAAAACTGTGGTCATAGATTATGTAATCCAAGTTCCAAAGTACACAGCACTGCTCACAAATGCCAAAAAAGTTCCCTAGTTTGCTACCTCATTATTACCAGTTTTAGGTTATTGAGGACTTTGAATTAAACATACAAGCACATGAAGCTGATATAAGGAATTAAATCCTAAATTGAACCAACACTATTGTAGGCTTTGTAGCTATTTAATGAATCATCTGCAATATACACGTTCACTTATCAGGTGACAATAAAAGGCACAACTGTCCATATTTTCTAACAGTGACAACAGTCTCGTACCAGAGCCATTTCCCCCCATTTCTCAAGTTCACACTATTGCCCGTGATAAAAATGAACAAAACAGGTTCACATCCACATGTATTGGAATCACTTACCCTGCGATCGAAGAGACGAACGGCCCGAGGATCCTGACACAAAAAGGAAAAAGAAAGGGAACTAAATGAGCCAACTAAAAAAGACTCCAAAAATTCTCCCCAAAAAAAAGACTCCAAAATAGTCGCCCGAAACTGAAGGCCACAGACCTGCGGCAGCCTCTTGAAGAAGGAGATGAAACCCTGCGCTTGCCTCGCATCTGTCCAAACAAAAGAAAAAATAAGACAAAAGAGGAGCGAGTGAGCCGACGGATCTAAAGAAACTAAGGACGGTGTGGCGCGCGCGAACACGCGGACCCAGCTTGAGCTCGGGGAGCTTGCCGCCCTCCGGCGTGAAGTCGTCGCCCTCCATCGTCCAGCCGTTCGCCGACCGGTGCGCAGCGCAGAAGGTTTGTGATGGTGGCCGTGGTGGTGCGGGGTGCGGGCGATGTGCTC
>JADLZK010000447.1:0-101563 GCA_015847255.1 Hyparrhenia diplandra
AAAATTTAAGAATGACAAGTTCAAATGGAAAATTGTTGGAGGTGCTCTAAGCTATGTTACACGATACGATACGTGTCGGATACACGAGATGATACGCACTTTCTCAAAAGAAAACCCACTAAAATGGTGTATCCAAGTATCCGTATCCACGTATCCGGCGAGTATCGGATACGGATACGTCACCTCCCTTAGAGTATCCGCATAACATAGGCTCTGAGTTGTTTCATTTCTCCTGCGTGAACATCTACATGGATGCTCCTTAAAAATTTTCATTGCAACTTTCACATTCGAGCTCTAACTCGGACCAATCATGTCTATTTCGATCGTTTGGTTGAGAGCTCCATCATGGCGAGCTCAAATCCTCCATCTCCTCGATTCAAGCAGCTCTTTGTCTCTAGTTTTGTTCTGAGTGTCAACAGCGTGGAGCCCTACGACTACGAGTGGGCTAGCTTTTTTTATTATTTTTTTTAGAAACATGAGTGGGCTAGCTTGGGCTGAGAGTCTGGTCGAGCCAGTTTGCTCGGTCCGTATCGCTTCCCGAACCGGACCCCAGCCGCGCGAACACCAGACTGCCAAACGGAAACGCGTCCCAAACTCCCAAACGGCCCAAACTCCCAAACGGCGCAGGCACCGACTGCGAAGTGCGAACTCGCCGCTCGGCTTCGAGGTGAGGTCGTCTCCCTCTTCTCGGGACTCGAGCCCCGCGCCGCACCACCGCGTTCCTCTCCTTTTTTTTTTTCTTTTACAAACAAAAACTTTTTATCCCCCTCCCTCTCCCCCTCTCTCTCCTGCTCGTTCCCCCTCTCTCTGTCGCCCGTACGAAACCCTAGGCTCCGCCGCGCAAAACCTCGCCGCCGCGCCGCCGTCCGGCGGCGCCTGATGGCCCCGGTCTTCTCCGTCCCTGACGCAGAAGACCTCCCGGCCCGCAGATCCGACGCCTCCGACGTCGCAGGCAACGTCTGGGACCTCGCCACCCTCCCCACGCCCCCGCCGGCGGCGGCCGCGAGATATACATCTACCGCAACACGTTCAACCTCGTCCCGCGCTCCGTTGGCGGCGGAGCCGGCGGCCTCAGGTCGCTCAAGTTCTTCGGCAACGATGTGGAGGTGCTACCCGCGGATGCCGGGGCCGAGCTGGACGGGCTCGAGAGCCTCCAGGTCAAGGTGTCCGCGCCCAGGGTCTCAGGGGCGCCGCTCCGTCGGATGCACGCTCTCAAGGAGCTCGAACTCTCAATGGTGCCGCCGAGACCGTCCTCGTGCTCCATACTGGCGGAGGTTGCCGGGCTCAAGTGCCTCACGAAGCTCACCATTTGCCACTTCTCAATAAGGTTTGTACAAAACTCCAAAGTCAATCCCCGTGCCTGCCTTTTTTCTTTTAGGCGTTTTCAAGCTTAATTTAAATGTGGTTGCTTTATTGTGTTCTCAACTTCTCAGCTGTTTTTCCCCTACTAATTATTCAATTCAATTCAGTAGCATGAAGGTAGGCAAATATGTGTGACTCAGCTTGGATGGGTAACCATGATTAGTTATGCCAGTTGGTTAGGCTGAATTTCTCTGTGCTAGGTAGCTTATGGTACAAGGGCAGGCCGGTGCAAGCAGTAGAGTCTTACTCTTGCTGCCTTTGACCGGAAGGTCCCAGGTTTGAGTCGCGATCTCCTCACATTGCACAGGTGAGGGTAAGGCGTGCCATTGACACCTTTCTCCAGGCCCCGCACAGAGTGGGAGCTCTCTGCATTGGGTATGCCCTTTAGGTAGCTTCTGGTAACCGTGATTTCTCTTGTGAAGTGTTAATTTAGGTCGACGGAATGTTATCATGTCTATGTTTTTTTTAATTTGCTTCTGTCATGATTTTAATTCCATTTGTTTACTGTTCAATTCATCACATTACAAAATTACTGAATTGTGGATAGCTGCTATTCATATTTTAAATACACCAGAATTCATTTGCATTGTTTATTGTGCTTCACTGCTTCAGTGGTTGTGGTGCACCCATTGGCTTTGCATTGGAGTTTAATTAAGATGTTGCTTCCTGTAGAATCACTATAACTTTCCTTATTGCTTAAAATATAATGCAGCAATGTGCGGTGTGCAACCATTAAATTGCTGTATTACTGTTAGGTCATCAAATGGCTCCATGAATTTCATCCGTCTGTGCCTCTTAGTTTCTGGAGTGCAACTTTTTAGGCTTTTAGCCTGGGTGTGTTTGGTGGTGGTTTTTTTTGGGTATTTTTACTTATTAGGGGTGGGGGGGAGGGGGGACGTCCAGGTGTTTGGCTCGGGAGATGGGATGGGAACCATAGTTCTTCCATGCACACTGTCGGTGTTTTCTGTTACTGCATCCTTCTTCCTGCTTAGTGCCATTCTTCCTCCTTCCACGCCATAGGTAGGCCAGCCGCCAGCGCCAGCCCCTATGCTTCCCTCCAACACACATGCACACACACGCTACCACCTCTGTTTTAAAGGCGTCGCCACCTAGGCGTCCAGGCGTACTCAGCTCGCCTTGTAAAACAGGGCGCCTTGTCGCCTAGGCGCCCAGGCGTACCCAGCACTCGCCTGGACGCCTAGCCGCCTTTAAAACAGGGGCTACCACACGTCCCCACCGCTGTGATAACAGCACAGGAACAGATGCAGTGGGTCTGCATCGTTGAGGGAGGGTGGCCTCTGATAACCATGCCTCTGCGGCGGTGAAGGCGGGCAGCTGGGCCAGGCGGAGCTGCCTTACCAAGCAGGACAGGCAGCGATGGCCATAGATGCTGCTTTGCCCATGGATGTGCTCTGTTTTTTATATGAATGTGCTCTGTTTTGGGAGAGAAAAGGAGGAAGAAAGGGGGAAATGAGTATCACACGTGGGCCCACCTTGACTGTTGCTAGCGTATGCAAGACGGCCATCTCCTTATCTTTTTTCGTCCCTCCTACCAAACACCAACATGATTGACTCCTTCCCCACAACCAAACATGGAGATGATATCATCCCATCCCAGAGAACTGGGGTGACACCGTTCTGTACTGTCCCACCTCATCCTTACTAATTGAATGCCAATGATATGTTTTATGAACACATTGATGTTTCAGGCTATTCAAGCAGCACTTTTACTAAATGAGCACCAGTGCTATGTGATATGAACACAATGGTAGAATTGCTTTTCGCTAAACATTTGATTCTGTGATGCATCATGCTTACATAACCATTTTTTTTTTTTTTGAGTTTTTTCCTTTTTTCTAGTGCCATTTTCTGATATCTGCAGTCAAACTTTGGTCATTTATGAATTTCTGAATATTTAGAATCGACACATGAAAATTTTATCGGTAGATCCAACTTGAAATTACTTCCACTGCATTAAAGTTTTACTAGTAGGTAAATCAGTAGACATAGATGATGTCTTTGGGGCTGTGATTGTGTGAGATGTGTGTGTGCTGCTTTAATGATTGGAGTAGTTAGCTGAATTGCCTTGTTGTATGAGCTACTCTTTGCCAGTATGAGCTACTCTTTTGAGTTTTTACTGATTGTTATGCTTGTCACAAACTCACAATGTGCAGGTACCTCCCTCCTGAGATTGGTTCCCTGAGGAAGCTCCAAGAACTTGACCTCTCCTTCAACAAACTGAAGAACTTGCCTAACTGTATAATTGAGTTGAGTGCGCTGAAGTTCCTCAAAGTGACCAATAATAAGTTGGTGGATGTACCCTCAGGAATCTCCTCTTTGAGATGTCTTGAAAGCCTTGACTTATCAAACAACAGATTGACTTCTCTTGGTTCGGTTAAACTTATTTCTATGCTTACGCTGCAGTATTTAAACCTTCAGGTATTTTCTCTATCTATCTACTACTATGCCTCTTGTCACGAGTAAAATTGCACATGTTTCTTCGTTACTTGCTATATTCTAATTGTTCTAACATCCATTCCACTTTTTGTACTAGTGTTTTTTTAAAGATTTTTCTATGTTTGTTTTATGTGGTTTGATATAGCAATTTGTATCCTGAAAATTTAAGGGCAGATGAGGTATTTTGCCCAAAAATAAAGCATGTGTTGATTTTATGGTTAGCAGGAGGGTTCACTTGTTTTGTGCTAATGATGTTATACTTACTCATTGGTGCAATTTATTTATATCATGGATGCTGTTTTTCGTAAATTTAATATCATACATTGACATTTTGTTTTCTGTTTCAAGTTTAATAGGCTCTCCCATTCCTACGTAATTCCTTCATGGATATGCTGTGACATGAGGGGAAATGTTGAAAATGCTATGAAGGGTTGCAAGCTGAAGTACACAGGTGTAGCAGACATGAACAGTTTAGCAGAATCTAGTACTTCAAGTCGTGCTTGTGACAGTGCCCTTTTATGCCTACAACCAGAAGGTTCCCCAAATTTGAAACACCATGCCCCACAGAAATTGAAGAAGGGCTGGAGGAGACGGGATTGCCTGCAACAACGAGCTCGCCAGGAGCGTCTGGAGTCGAGCAGGAGCAAGCTCAATGAAAAATACATAGATGAAATGGCTGTGACCATGGCGAAGATGAATGCCCTTCTAGTTTGCATGATATGGAAAACAAGTTAGGCATCAGAACAATTGACGAAGAAACCTCAGTACAGGATTCATTGAAAGAAACAAGTTCTATATCTGAAGATGTATCTTCAATAGTTGATGATGACTTGGATGGGCTTACAAAGGATAGTGGCATGATGGTACAGGATCTCTATGACGAGGAGAAACCTGGATTTAATATGAGAGGTTACGATGATGATAATTCTTGTATCAGTGGTGAGCCTGCTTGTGTCAGCAGAGGCAGGATCTGCAGCGTTGAAAATGAATTAGATGATACTGCTTCATCCGTCCATGATGTTGGTGGAATTGCTCGTGACAATCCTTCAGTGATATCCAAGTTTGCTTTAAAATCTAAAAGGCACCCTGATATGGACAGCAATCCTAAACCAAGCAAATGCCCTCGACCAATTGATGAACGCTCAAAACTTTCATATAAATACAGTGTGGAATCATTTTGCAGCATAGATGACCATCTACCAGATGGTTTTTATGATGCAGGCCGAGATATGCCCTTCATGCCATTAGAGGAGTACGAAAGGAGTCTTGGGCTGTATGCACGGGAAGTTATTCTCTTGGACAGGTTAGTCCCCATTCCTATCCATATGGGGCCGTCTACATTCTTTTTCCATACTGTACTAATATTCTTTTGTTTTACTTAGAGAACAAGATGAAGAATTGGATACAATTGCTTCTTCAGCACAATTACTGCTATCTAATTTGACAAGGCCAAGCTCTTTTGAAATGGATGAAGATGCAGGCCATGATTTACTGAGGGCATCAGTGCTCGCTTTGTTTGTTTCTGACTGCTTTGGTGGCTGTGACCGAAGCGCTTCTCTTGGGAGAACACGGAGAGCTATTATTAGCTTGAGGAAGGAGCAACCTTTTGTTTGTACTTGTTCTGCTGGGAACTTGGGTGACAACAATGAAGCTTCTAAGCAGACCAATACTCTTTCTGGGCACTTCGATGTTACCGGTCTGTGTAATAGATCAATACATCTCATCAAGGAAAGAAGAAATTCGGGTATTGTACCTATAGGTTCGCTGCAATTTGGTGTTTGTAGGCACCGAGCTGTCCTAATGAAGGTAGTTCTCCTGTTCCTTATTATATGTACTAGCTTCCATTCTGTATTTGTACTTTGATGTTGAACACCGCAACCATATGCTTGCAGTATTTGTGTGACCGGGCAGATCCTCCGATCCCTTGTGAGCTTGTGAGGGGCCATCTTGACTATACACCTCATGCCTGGAATGTTGTTCCTGTTAGAAAAGGGAACGGCTGGGCAAGGATGATTGTTGATGCATGTTATCCCACCAACATAAAGGAAGAGACAGATCCAGAGTACTTTTGCAGGTGAGCAGCTTGTGATCTTGTATTCCTATACTCTGTGTAAGCAGAAATCCTTTTAGCTTCCCTTGTTTTTCCATTCTTTTTTACCTGCAATAAGAACTGCACAGTCAATATTACGTTAGCACTGTTTCAGCGTATGCTAATATTGTCTGCCATAAAGAATGGCCTACAAAATGGCACATCACATATTTCTAAACCAGCCAATATCCAAGTTTCATCTACTGTTGGTATCATGTGGTTTCATTGTTATTTAGATGCAGAAGGTGGACATGTGGAATAAAATACTTATGTCCACATATTATAAAAAGAACAGTATTGTAAAACATTGTATGGTATTCTCTACATTTTATCATCTATTCTATTTGTGATATGGCATGATGCTGCTAACAAGTTGGCAGTCCTATCTTTACAAGTTTCACCAGTGCTAAGAAACTCTTTACATATTCTCTGCCTGTACAATTTCACCAGTCCTAGCTTTACATATTCTCTGCCTGTACAATTTTCATTTAGAAATTATAGCAGCTAAGAAATTGTCTTCCCTTTTGGTAGGGACTGGGCCATTTTCATATTTTCAATCATTGATTTGGTTATTGCTAGTAGATATACTCTTTTAATCCTTTATTATTTTGTTCACCTGATGGTAGGGGATCTTGTCTGCTGATCTAGTGTTGCATGCACATTAGTCTTGATGTTTCAGGGAGGCGCTGACACAAGTATTACATGCTACATACAGTTTCTTTCTGAATCCATATCATCACCCTATGTTTGATTAACCCATTATCTCCGTGCTATTTCAGGTATGTACCACTCAGTCGACTTCAAATTGCACTTGACGATGAGGGCTATACTCCTCGATGTTCCTTCCCATCTGTGTCATCATGCAAAGAAATTGAAGTTACAGCTTCTAGTTCTGTCTATCACTGTAAAATTGGTGCTGTTGATGCTGCTGCAAAGGTTTTTGTTCTTTCACCTTTTATTCTTTGTGCCTTCTGTGTGGTATTTTTGGGTGTAGGTACTTGACTTTGTTGCAATTGCAGATACGATATCTGGATACTCGCAATGCCTCAAATGATGAAGTTAAACTTTTTTGAATACAAGCTTCTGGGGAAGTAAGAATGCTGGGTGCGCTTAAGGAAGCACAGATCCATAGTGGACATATATGGACACCAACTTTCATCTAAATGGGTTCAAGTCGACGGTGATAAAGAATATAGGATATTGCAGTCTATAATTTTAATGGAATATGTAAATGGAGGTTCCCTTAAGGTAAAAATCATTTATCATGTTTATGATTTTCACCTGTATTGTTTCAACATCAATTCAGATGCTCATTTTGGTACTGTGGCTGTTTAATTTCTCATCAGGGATATTTGGCAAAGCTGCTGAAGGAGGGCAAGAAATATGTCCCCATTGATCTGGCAGTTTACATTGCTCGGGAAGTTGCTTGTGCATTGTTGGAGATGCATAAGAAGCTAGTTATTCACAGGGACATAAAAAGTGAGAATGTTTTGGTTGATCTGGATTCCAAGAGGGATGCTGGTGCACCCATTGTCAAACTCTCTGATTTTGACAGATCCGTTCCGTTGCATTCTTTATCCCATACATGCTGTATATCTCACCTTGGTACACACCCACCCAATGTTTGTGTTGGAACACCTTGTTGGATGGCTCCAGAGATTATTAAGGCCATGCATGAAAAACACCACTATGGACTGGTAAGAATTTTGTTAGATAATTATGGTTGTGTTGTTTATTGACTTATTCATTATATTTATGCAATTATTGTGCATGCTATTTTGTTCTCAGCAACCTGCATTGTGAAATATTATATTGTTTTGTTAAGTATATATGTACACCAATGTTTTTAATGTGGCTTCTGTTTGAAATATGTTATGATCTGGGAATCAATTGTCTTGCAGTAACAAATTTAGCCTGATTTTGTAGACATTCATAATTTCATACTTCAAACATTACTCTGGCATTAAAAAAAACATTACTCTGACCACTGTAACTATCATGCAACCTGTGTGAATGCATGTCTGTTGGATTCACATTGCAAATCCACTTCAATTTTAGTAAATTAATATCCATTTGAACTGAAGAACTGTGTTAGTATTAATACTCAGCCCCCTAGGTATGTACATTGTACAAAACTAGTTGGTCAAACTTCTACAGATCTACCCCAAATTCCCAAGAGGTTCAGTTGGCTGATTAGATGTTCCTTGGATGCAGGAAGTAGATATTTGGTCATTTGGATGTTTTCTATTGAGATGCTTACGCTTGGGATGCCTTACCAGGGACTTCCTGACTCTGAAATATATGATCTGATACTGGTATGACCCCTTCATATCCAAACAAAATTACTGTTTTTGTAGTTGCTCTAGTGGTTACATATGAATGTATAACCATCTTTCTAATCCCGTCTCTTCAGAGGAAGAAACAGAGGCCAAGGCTAACTCAGGAATTAGAAGCATTCTGGACAATGGATGAGCCAGCTACGAGGCTCAAGTTAGGGATCACTTCTGATGCTCATGCAGATAAACTGAGACATCTGATAGATCTCTTCTACCAGTGTACCAGAGGACATGCATCCAAGCGGCCTAAAGCTGAGCAAATTTACAACTCGCTGTGCTCCTTGCCCACATGTTACGACACGAGGTGAACATCTGGACACTGAATAACGAGAAATTTGGTGAAGTCGTGACCAATATTGGCAAGGCGCAGGGGAAGGTCAAGGCAGGTGGTTTCTGCAGGCATGACATCTGGCTAGCCTCGGAGGTTTGATGCTCTAACCTGACCTTTTCACTGCTCTCAGCGAGTTAGTCTTCAGGTGCTGCCAGGCAGAACACGAGAAGTGGGACCAAGGCTAGCGGCATTGGTCGCCAGAGCTCCACCCGAGTCTGTCAGTTGGTCGCCAGAGCTCCCCCCGAGTCAGTCAGTTATGTAGCGGCACAGCATCTGGGTCCACTCGTAGTTGTCATCTGATCATGTATTTGTAACCCCATCCTCCTTTTCCCTTTTTTCATTGTTGCCATCATCACTTGATGGGGGTTTAACTTATAAATTTATTAGGTCATTGGTGCCCCCAAGGCATTTGTCTGCTAGACCGCTGCATTTGTTTCTGTACGTGTATTGTATTATTTATTTTTATTCTTTTTGGAAGAACTGAGTCAGTCGGCGACTGTCGTCCGTGTACTTGTAACAATTGATGATGTTTGAGTTGTGTTTTCACGAGGTTATTTATGCTGGGTTTCACCAGCCTTTTTTGGGCATCAGCTCTTCTGAAACATGTAGTGTACCATTCTCTACAGTCAGAGGCTGCCAAGCAATTTGACAGCCTGTTCATCGTCATGTGTGCAGTAATACGCGTGTCGTGATAACATTGTCACTGTTCGTCGTATTTAAACCGTTGCCCTCGGCATCTTCCAAAGGTACTACATGTGAGCAGCTGGGCTCTGCTCGATCTCCTGCTGATTCTTGTAGCATGCTGCACAGATCTGAAGATATTCTACTCCCTAGATCTGGAAAACTTGGCTTTGTGTACATTATTACTCCGACCTATCAACCTTATTTCTGCATATTTTTGTTTGGCTGGTTGAATATTTTACAAGTAAAACGCACTCGGGTATGTTTGACTATACTGCATCTCTGAACTGAATGGTTTGGGTTTGGGTTTTTAAAACAAGGGGGGTTTGGGTTCTCGAGACGGAATTTGTTTGCGGGCGAGGACAGGGCCGGGGCGCGCAGTTAATCCTGCGGCCACGTTGGCCTCCTCCGCGCGACGCGCCGCGGCGTGCATGTGCTGCCCCCGCGTTTGACTCGGCGCTGATTGGCAGTTCGCCGGCGTCGGAATCTGGATCCCCTTGGGCGGGTCAGCGACAGGGCGAGGATTGTTTACGCACGGGCGCCACCTTGACCGGCCGGCAGCCGTCCCCATGTGACCTCCAACCGGGGCGGTCTCTGGTGGCTCGCTGCCCGGCGATCTGTCCGTCTGACCGTCTATATAAGCAGCTTCGGATGGCCATGTGGTGTGTGCTGAGCTGCCGCGCCATGGGAGCCATGGACCGGAGCCATGAGGACGGAATGGGTGTGAGCTGAGTGCCCAAGAGAAAGAGTGAAGCTGCCAGCATGATCTAACAACGGCATTGCTCCTCGTGTAGCCCCCTGTGCTTGCTTGTCTTGTCTCCATGGAGAAGACAGCAGCAAAGCTAAGCTTGGCTTGCTGGTTTTCATATGGGCCGGGCATCCACCATGGAATGGAACACACATGTCATGGTGTGGAGGCTTGCGAGTGATATGGTTAGATCATGCTGTGACAGTTTCACTTTTTCCCTTTGGGCACATCGATCGATCGGAAGTTCAGACAGTCACAACCAATGCGGCATTCAGGTGCGCTGCGCATACATAGTCCATACCTCTGTCTCTTTCTCTCTCTCTCGTCAGCTGTGATTCGTATACAAATACTACCGGTAGCCACTCTCTGCAACACGGAAGGATGATACTTTCATGCTCTTAATTTCCACTCTTCATTCAGAGGGTTTCTAGGATTAACTGGGTACTGCAGAAAATTAGAAGTTATTCTATTTTTTTTTCTAGACACGCATATAGATACTAGTATGATTGTGGAGTATGCAGTATGCCTATTGCCTAACGCACAATCACAACTATATATGTAGACTTCAAATATAAAATGTAAGGATCCCATATTATGACTGTACTACTGGCTAGCCCTTCGTCGCAGCACCTTTAGTCCGAAGTATGTGATCTGATCGATGTCTTTTTTGTTGTTGGGGCTCCATTTCAATCTTGTGTCCGCTACTGCCTCGCAACCAGGCATGGATGCATCGACTGCACTTGATTCCTTTTTGCCACAAATCACTAACCAGTGAAGCCATTTTAGTAAGTCGTTTGGCAAAAAAACAATATAGAGTTCCTTAAAATATGCTTTCCTAGAACGCCACGTAGGATGAGGTGAAGCCACTACTTTTAGCTCCTTGCCTACTTATGTCCTCAAAGCTCTGTGAGAGTACGTTTTTAGAGGCTTCATTGGTGGAACAGGACAGAAAACAGCCTCAAACAGCTCCTTAAGTCGCTGGAGAAGCCCTGCCAAATAGGGTAGAGTGTACAATTTGTAAAACATAGGAATAGGAAAAACAATAGGATTAGAGCTGGATATCACTTTTCCTATAGAGATTAAGAAACTAAGAAAGTTTCTAATATAGTGTTTGGATACAATATAGAGAAAAAAAACAATGCAAGAATTACAAGAGGGAGATGAAGCCACAAAGGAGGTTGGATCCGAAGTCGGATTTGGTCAAAAGTTTCTACGGATGGAGCTAGGAGTTGTGTAGGATTTCAGTATGGACACTTATTCCAACTTCCAAAGGGCAATACATAGGACAAATTCATATAGAATTCCGTTCTAATAATCCTACAAAATTCCTTCATGAATCGATCCGTGCGTGTGGTTCCTAAAAAAGAACCAAGCAAGGCTGCAACCAGCGAAGCACGACGTCGCGTGATTTGTGTTTCTTGGACTACAGAAGAGTGTTTCTGCTTGCCAGCCAGCTGCTTCATGATGACTCGATCTTATTCTGCTTCAGAAACTCGAGGTCCTTGAGCTGCCGCTGCTGCACTTCCTTGGAAACCGTCCTCTCGTCCCGCTTCCTCTCGCCGGAGGCCACCTGCTTGGCCATGGACGCCACCATCCTCTCGACCGCCGGCCTCCCGACGGAGGGGAAGACCGCGTTCAGTATCGTCCGGAGAAGCTTCTCGTCCTCTTCCTCCACCATATCCTGCCCGAAGCAGCAGACGTAGATGGCTTCGAGGGCCTTCTCCGCCCGTGTCTCCATCGGTATCTGCGGAGCTGGAGCCTTGAGCTTGGCCCTTTTCTGCATCAATCATCACACACAATTCAGGGATCTCCTCTGATTCTAGCGTGTACCATTGCAATTACAATGCAGAAGAGTAGCTGTTTACATACCTCCCTTGCCGCCCTCATCATGTCAATGAACGTCTCCTCTTCGAACTCGATGTCGTTGGAGATGCGGAGCCGCGCGACGCCTTCCAAGATCTCCTCTGTTTTGAGCAGGCCGGCGCCAATGGCGGCCAGCCAGCAGCACAGTAGAACGTAGAAGGGATCTCCCGGCTGCCCAACGACGCCCACCAACGAAAAGATTTATCATTCAGTTCCATTCTGAAGCTGTAGAATAGAAGGGGCGAAAGGTACCTTCCCGCGGCGCTGGTTGAAGTCGTAGAAGGCCTTGGAGTCCATGACGGTGCACTTCTTGCTGACGCGGCGTCGGAACTCGGCGAAGTCGATGATGTCTCCGCCGACGCCGCCCTCGTCGCTGAAGATGCGCGCGACGAGGCCCACGATGGGGGAGGGCGCCGATGAGCCGCCCCGCGATGGCCCCCGGCGAGTTGGGGTTGGGCTCCATGTACGCCACCACCGCCGCTCCGTACCTCCGGCGCCGGCCGTGGGCCAACGCGGGGCGGCTCCGGCGATGGCGGCACGGCAGGAACGGCGCCGTGAGAGCGAGCTTGTGGGCCACGGGTAGCGCCCCCATGCCGTTCGGGTTCGGAGTACGTGGCGTGGCCGCGGCGCGCGGCTTATCTGCTCATGGACGAGCCGAGCCTGTTCAGAGCTTGGATTTTGGACTCCGAACTATCAAGGCGAGCGGCGGGCCGGCGGCTGTGGAAACCGCGTCAGCCCTGCCGGCGTCGTCTCCGGGTGGCACTTGCCGGTGCCCGCGCCTTGAATCGACGGGGTTGCCGTCTTGCCGAGCACCTCGCCGTCCGGCAGCCTTGCGGAGACTGGGGAGTGGCCAGATGGGATAGGATAGGACAGGGGGGGGGTAGCGTTCCTGATAAACGCAGGGCAGGCTACCTGGACTTGGGCCGCATTGTTGTTGATGGGCTCGACTTGAGCCCAAGAAATCTTAGCTCAGGCCTCAGGCTCAGCCGCTAACCTTCTCCGAAGTCCCAGCCAGCCCGCGCGTGGTTCGCGTGCATGCGTGCCCGCGGGACCGCAGCCTGCTTGTTGCTGTCGCGTGGTGGGCGGTGGGCAGTCCACCTCCACGCGACCCTCGCCACTGATTTGCAATAAGTGTATCAAGTTGTGAACTCAATTGCAATCTCTTCTTGAGTACCATGATTATCCTTCAAGGGAAAAAATATGTCCAGAACTCCAAATTAGAATATATAAAAATACTCATGAGTAATGAACATTAGCTAAACAAATTAGACCTAATCGGCTAGAGGTCGATTTGTTCCGCTGTTCGACCGTGAGTGTGACCGATCCACTAGTAACTATCCTAGGCAAAATGTTTGGCTACTCCATCTCATCGTCAGTATATACAGTGTCCGACCGTGACAATGAACAATTGCAACTTTGCAAGGTTCCTTATCATTAAAAAAACAAATGCAAGGTGAGGACAAGCGGTTGTTACGGAGAATCTGCTTCATTAGACGTGGCAAAAGTTCCCTTTGAAGCCGCAGATGCTCTAGCTCCAAAGAGGTTCCACCTTCTTTTTTTTAAAAAAAAAAAATCTTCTTTGTTAGAGCACGCAAGAGCTTAAGGTCTTGTTCGTTTTGGTCGGATTGAATCCGGCCCGGACTACTTTCGGTCCCGGATTGAGTGAATCCACATGTGTCACTCAATCCGGTTGATCCAATGTGAAATAAATCAAGAGGGTGGTTTGATATACAAAATGGGTGGATTCAAAAAACATTTTTAGTTCAATTTGTCCGAACAATTTCTTAACCTAACGCTCATTTTAGCAAGAACAGGAAGACTAGGCCAAATCAATTTGCCCAAAATTAGAGTTAATCCAACCTAAAACGAACAAGGCCTAAGGATAAGTTTAAGCACGCGAGAGAATAGTAACCTACAGACTATCAACTCATCTAAAATAACCTAGGAATGTAAAAAAAAATGCCATACAAAACATACATAAAAAGAAGTAATAAATACAATAAGTATTTAAACATAATGTATATTTTTTTTTTTTTTTTGCGAAAACTAAGATATATTAAGCATCAAAGACAAAGACAACACATCCTCCCCTATTAAAAAACTACAGAACAAAAGTCAAATGAATATATCATCAATAAAAAGTTGTTGAGTTTGTAAATGTAAAAATTATATGAATGATTTGCCTTAAAAAATGATAAAAGTAAACATATGTAATTCCATAAATATTTTTATGATAACATATTGTCCAAAGGCTGTCCTAAACGACTTCCTTGTGTTCTACACACAGCAAAAGTTATGCCTCTATCCAAAAAACAAAATGATTTTTGGATTTTCTAGATGCACATATATCTCTCATTTTGTTATGCATTTGAGATATAAAAATGTTTTGGATTGTCTAGATACACAATTTTTGTTATGCATTTGAGATATAAAAGAAAGGGATGGTATTAGAAGTCGTTTAAGCGAAACGAGTCGGTCTCCAAAACACAACTTTGACCTCTTATTATTATAAAAATATTTATGGAGAAATTGATATATGTATATTTTTATCAAAGTATTTTTTGAGACAAATCTACTCATATAATTTTTACATTTACAAACTCAACAACTTAAAAGTTATTGATGATTTATATTCTCAATGTTTGACTCAAACCTTGTCCAAAACATCTTTCTAATACCATTCAAGTATGTCTAGATATACATAATAAAAGAATGTATATAGAAAAAACAAAACATTTATAGTTTAAAATAGAGTATTGCCTTGCAAGTGAAGAAATGAAGGTTCGTTAACAAGTACCGCAAGAATAGATCGTGCCATCGTGGGGAGAAAGGTGCAAAGGTGCAAAAGGGTGTCAATAATAGAAAAGGCATGGGTGATCCTCTATGTGGAGGTATGTATGATTCATCCCAGCTTGTTATTTTGTTTCACGAAACATAGAGTACTTTTTTTTTTTTTGCATACATTAGTAGTACATTTTGAACTAAGCATCACCATTTAATAAGGCTAACAAAGCAACTAGAATTCAAAGATGCTATAAATCTTAAAGAGGTGAGACTACATATGTCCTGTACACTTGTGCAGCATCTCATTCCATTACAGATTATAAAACATTTTGGTTTTTTAGATGTGTTTTGGTTTTTACTATACGCTCAGACATATATCGAGGCAACATAATGGAACATGAATTATTTGCACCTAGGTGTGCTCGAGCCCAGTGGGTACATGTGTGATGCTTCAGAGTAAAGACTTACATATTCGAGTCGAAATAAAAATTATCTTTTCATTCAGAGACATTATTTCTTTGTGGTAGATAGATAAAAAAACAAACAAGTTATGTGAAATTAGAAAAAAGGAAACAAAGAAGCTAATTAAAAAAAAAACCTGATCAAAATCTCTATTGATGTTTTCTCTATTCAATTCATGATCGATAGCTATGATAAGCAACCAGTGTGCCACAGACCTAGCCCGCGTAGAGAATCCCTCACTGCCGGTGACACATAGGTTCAGACGTTAGGAAAGGTGTCATCACACACACACTAACAGCAGTCCAAATCCAACCTGCTCACCATCCTAAACAAAACACCAAAAAGGCAAGCAGGCATGATCCATCCTCATCGACCCCCATTAACCCTGGCTGCCCCACGTTCCCCGCTCCGCAGCCTATGTTCACCGCACCCATGGCCTCCCGCCCCGCAATCCCATCCAGGTTCACGCCCACCCCTTTTTCCTAATGAAAATCACCCACGCAGCCGCTGCGAAGGTCCCCGTTGGTGGCCGCCAAATTTACAAAACCAAACAAAAACGCACGCACCCGCGATATAAAGAGGAGGCTGCGGCGTGAGGTGGAAGAGGCAGAGGTGGGTGGACGAAGCGCGCCACCGGCCGAGCCGAATCGAGCAGCAGCAACAGCAGCAGCAGCCACCTTGCCATGGCGACGCAGGCCGCTTTCCTCGCGGGGCTCTCGCAGCTGGCCGCGCAGCCGGGCCGCGACCGCGCCGTGGCGGTGGCGCCGGCGCGGGTGGCCGTTGCGGCGGTGGGTACCGGCAGCGCCAAGGTGGGTGTAAGGGTGGGCGTGAAGGCGGGGACCGCCGAGGCGGTCGCGCGCCGCGGGGTGCGGTGCCGCGCCAGCCCTGATCGAGCCCGACGGCGGGCGGCTGGTGGACCTGGTGGCGCCCGAGGAAGGCGGGCGGCGCGCGGCGCTGCGGCGGGAGGCGGCGGAGCTGCCGCACCGCCTGCGCCTCACCCGCGTCGACAAGGAATGGGTCCACGTCCTCAGCGAAGGGTGGGCGAGCCCGCTGCAAGGGTTCATGCGCGAGCATGAGTTCCTCCAAGCACTTCATTTTAATGCCATCCGTGGCCAGGATGGCAGGATGGTCAACATGTCCGTCCCCATCGTGCTCTCCGTCGGGGACGCGCAGCGGAGGGCCATCCAGGCCGACGGCGCCACGCGCGTCGCGCTCGTCGACGAACGCGACCGCCCCATCGCCGTCCTTAGCGAGTAAGACAAACCGATTTCCCCCCTTTGACCTTTGTCGTTTGTTTGTTTCTTTGTCCAGTCGCAGTTCTATGCCTGTATCTATATGCATTGCTAACTGAAGATGGTCGAATAGAACTTGTGAGGACCTTTATGATCGCGTAAAAGACATACATAGTTGCTGCTAGTTGCCAGTTGGGTTTGGAATTGTGAGCCTGTGCTTCTGGTTAATTAGGTTCATGATGAATAACCTCTTTAGTTACAAAAACATACATGGATTCAGAACGTATTGCTTACCTCTTTCATCAGGTGCGGGGCTTGACCCTCTCAATGATATGTTAGGTGCCTTCCATAATGTTACTATGTTAGTACTGATTCTCTTTTGTCTTTTTTACCAGTCATCTACTGAATGATACATAACTTGGTAATGTAGAGCTAAATGTTGTAAGGGGAAATTTCTATCAACTAGACTCATCTCAAGGGTCAACTCTACTATTCTAGTGAGAAGTAGTGTCACACCAAGTCGCGGTCAGCCAAATCGCGGTTGGTCGTTGTCAGCCAAGTCGCGGTTGGGATATGCCAATAGATATACCCTCGGACCTCGGACTGGCTGTATTATTTTTAATCTTAGATATATTGTGTTTCACATTTCGCCGCGTCCCAGTATTTTGAGTATATTCATTAAAAATATAGTATCCCCAGGTTTTTACTTCATCCTTGTTCACAAACTCCTAAAGGTGTCAAATCATCGGAAAGGAAAAAGAGGGAAATAGAATGTCGGTTGTACAGGTGTAGTTATCAAATGCGTATGGTGACGTAATAACGTCAACCATATACGTCTCTGTGCCTCTGTTGTAGATACTTCTCACATGCTTTGTTGTAGATACTTATCTGATTGTTAATGAAAAGAACAATGTTATTGATATTTTTAAATGCACTGCATAACCTGTTGATATGAAACAAGTGAGTGTCAGATTTTTTTTTTTTCATTCCCTGCTGTAACATTCTTTTCTCTTCTTCATGAATGTGCCTGAGCACGTCTTTCATTAAGAGGAAGGGAAAGATACAACACCACGATTTGAGCAAACCTAACACTCTTTCCTCTCTTTTGCAGCATCGAGATCTATAAACATAATAAGGAAGAAAGAATAGCAAGGACATGGGGACAACTGCTCCTGGATTACCTTATGTCGAGGAGGCAATTACCAATGCTGGTGACTGGTTGATTGGTGGGGACTTGGAGGTTATAGAACCAATAAAGTACAATGATGGACTAGATCAGTATCGCCTGTCTCCTGCACAGCTGCGTGAAGAGTTCGCCAGGCGCAATGCTGACGCGGTATTTGCCTTTCAGCTTCGCAATCCTGTACACAATGGACATGCTCTGCTTATGACCGACACACGCAAACGCCTCCTTGAGATGGGTTATAAAAATCCTGTTCTTCTGCTCCATCCACTGGGAGGATTCACAAAAGCAGATGACGTGCCTCTTAGTTGGAGAATGAAGCAACATGAGAAGGTATTCAACAATAATTCTGCTCTTTACTTTAATTTCGATGGGTTCCTGTTTACTCTGTAGTAGCAGCTATGTCCTTGAACTAAACATCTTATTTTGATGGAAACTCCTATGTCAGCATTGAACAATTGTGTTCTCAATAGCAGCAATTATGTCTAAGAATTTGAGATATTATGTTTTGATGGGAATTGCTGTTGGCACTGAGAAATATGACTAATCTTCCCGAATAGTGTACCCAAAGTTTATCAAAATTCCAGAACATCACTTTAGAACTCCAGTATGAATTGGGTGACGTCTTTTCCTGTAATGAAACAGGTGGTTTGATGGGTCCATTATACTGTTTAAGTTCTGATTCTTATGCTGATCTAACACTGTTGATTTCTACTAGGTTCTTGAGGAAGGTGTCCTCAACCCAGAATCAACTGTTGTTGCCATATTCCCCTCTCCAATGCATTATGCTGGGCCAACTGAGGTGCAGTGGCATGCTAAGGCTCGTATTAATGCCGGTGCAAATTTCTATATTGTTGGAAGGGATCCTGCTGGTATGAGCCACCCCACGGAGAAAAGGGACCTCTATGATGCTGATCACGGAAAGAAGGTTTTGAGCATGGCTCCTGGCCTTGAGAGGCTCAACATCCTTCCTTTCAAGGTATGTCATACTTTCTGATCAGATTTCTTCCTTCCATGCATATCCAGTAAGTAAATAACATATTGTTTTTAATATTTTTCTTCACATCTTTACACATGTCAATATTGATGCCATGCACGGCATATAATTATCAAGAAAATAGAAACATTTAATTGTTTTTCTATTTGATTGACATGTTTCTTGGCTCTTATTTTGGATCAGGTAGCTGCATATGACATAAAGCAAAAGAAAATGGATTTCTTTGATCCATCAAGGAAAGATGATTTCCTCTTCATCTCTGGTACAAAGGTAAGTATTTACAATTGTAAATTTCAGCATCAATCCTTTGTAGCCAAACCCTAACAAATCATGCCTTATTATTCAGATGCGCAACCTTGCTAAGAACCGCGAGAATCCCCCAGATGGTTTTATGTGCCCGGGTGGCTGGAAAGTACTCGTTGAGTACTATGACAGCCTGGTGCCATCTGAGGGCAGCAGCAAGCTGCGCGAACCAGTTGCAGCCTAAAACCTGCTAACTGCTTCAGATAAGGAATCCTACTATATCAGCAAGTGGTTCTTTGCGACATAGAACCAATGTTATATGATTGTATACTGGGCCTACTGGCTATTAGACTTAAAAACACTGGGCTTGGCTTGGACGTTAATGTGTGCTTTGTAACTGGTGTGCCCTTTCTGCTGGCAGTGTTGCACATGCACTGGAGCACATACCGGGCTTGGTTGGGACGTTGATGTGTGCTTTGTAACTGGTGTGCCCTATCTGCTGGCAGTGTTGCACATGCACTGGAGCACATCAAATGTGTGTTAATAAGGACAGGCTATGTATCCTCTGCCAGATTGTACATATACATTGTGGTGATATAATTATAAGCTGTCTTCTGCCATTCAGGCTCGTAATGATGACCTGTTATATCCCCTTTAAGCATCAACCTTTTTGTACTTTTATCAATGAGCACAAGTCAATAGGTTAACCTCGTGTCCTCATGGTTTGGATCTTTTGGGATTATGGATTCTAATAATTGAGTGTTTGGGTCAATAGATTATGTTTAGTTAGAGTATGGAATTCTTCTCTTATCCTTTATAGTTTGGCAAGTCAAACAACTAGTTGAGGCAAGTTGGACTTAAAAGCAATCATCTAGATTATGGGATTATGATAATCATGAGTTTTGATTGTAATAAGGATCAAAATTTGATTTTATCATTCATTATTATAATCGGTGGGGGTATCTAAACAGGGTCTTAGATGGCTGAAACAAAGAGGAAACATTCATAGTTCAGAAGAGAAAAAAATTGCCGAACGTGCAAATGACTGAAAAGACAACAGCTTCTTAACTTCAAGAACCAACGAGCATGGGTACACATGAACTTCTAGGTATCTGTTGCAAATCTAGAAATCTAAAAATAATGTTTATACATAGTTAACAGACCAGTCTGAAACAGAGCACAACCTGAAACACGGCAAGCTACAAACAGAGGTATACAACACTTCAAAGAACACAATCATAATACTGAGCACACAGTTGCAATTTACAGTACTAGATTTACGACAGAAGAATCCGATCAAGAGGACTACTAGTTTCACATTTCACCCTTCACCCAGATATTTTCCGCTCAGCATTCTTCATCATAAGCACAAACTCGTCATAGTTCACCTGCCCGTCACCATCGGTGTCTGCTTCCCTGATCATTTGCTCAACCTCCTCATCGGTCATCTTCTCCCCAAGATTGGTCATCACTGTCCTCAGCTTCACACACCAACACGAACGAGTAAGAATGAATGAAAACAGCATGGTCTCAACTTTCTGAGGCACGAAGAGATTATTACCTCAATTGGTGAGATAAAGCCATTCTGGTCTTTGTCCAGGACCTCAAAGGCTTCCTTGAGCTCTTCATCGCCATCGCCATCCTGCAAGCAGGTGTTGTCAAATTCAGTTTGAGATACTATTGAAGTATTCGTAACAGGCAAATGAGAAATTCACCTTCATCTTTCGGGCAATGAGGCTTAAGAACTCCTGGAAATCTATGATCCCATTTCCATCCGTATCAACCTCGCTCATCATATCATTGAGCTCCTGATCGCTAGGATCGAGACCAAGGGAGCGAGTCACTGCAGCCAGCTCTTCCATGGTGATGCATCCTACACATGGCAAAGTTACATTCCACTTGTCAACTACTCATAGAAAAGAAAAGCTTGTGATTGCACGCACACAGGTCTCAGCAAATCCAAACGTAGGATCAAAAGTCCAATGCAAGACGACAAGTGGAAAGCTTGGTCAGAACTTTTGACTAGGATAGAGATGTCCAAATTAAAGATAGAAGTATGATTGGTTACTTAACTATGTGCTGATCATAAAGCAAATGACCCATAATATCAACACTTCAACCACAAGCGACACAAAATATAGTTTCCAAAGACGTGACGGGGATTACTTCAACTTTCCCTAAAGGAATCAGGCGGATAACTCACAGGAAAGATTTAAGACCCTTCTGAAAGCAAAACTGAGCCAATAGCAAACTTTTTTTTTTGTCACAACCAAAAAGGTCCTTTGACTAAAGTAAGCTAAAAGAGTTAGTGGTAATATAGCACATTTCTGTTACCATTACTACACGACTAAAAGAAGTTTCAAGGAAGCATCTCGCCGCAAAATACGGTGGTCCATCTATTGCTTTCTTGAACGCTATTGCTTGACAGTTGACAGCACATTACATGAGAACAGTACACTTTTTGTTTTTAAAAAAAAACTCCAAACCAAGTGATGATGCAGGTTAGAGCCGCTTGCTCTCTATTGACATTTTTTCTCCATTTTTCTAAAAAAGAAGGCCGGGCCTCAACTATAGGGATGCAATAAAACGTCTGCCCAACATGGTTAGTGAACAATGGATTGGACATGATATATAAGGCTACCCACATGCAGAAGAGTAGCATTGCTTCCAAAACCCAGCAACTACATGGCTAACTGAACAAGAGAAAACAAAAGAAACAAGCTCAAGAACAAGCACCAACTCAAATCAAAACCAAGATAAGCCATGGTAAGAGAAGACCAGAGGAGAGGTAACGATAATACCGTCGCCGTTCTTGTCAAAGAGCGAGAAGGCCTCCTGGAAAGCAAGCCTCTGCTCGTCCGTCAGCCCGTCCATGCAACTGCCAATCCCTGAAAGCAAAGCTATACTAGGCACGCCTACGGCACTTGTCACTAGACCAAGTGGCAGTTGCTAGGAGAGACCAAGAGAGAGAGAAGGCAGGTGAAGATGTATGCATGCTGGTGCGAGGAGAAAGCAGTTATAGGGAGGTTCAGGAGGGGGTGGGGAGTAGGGAAAGGGAAGCAGGGTGGAAGCATCCTCCTGTGGTTGGAAACCGAGGACGAGTAAATAAAGATGACTGGACGGTGGGTTTTGTGGAAAAAACGGCGGTCCTCGTGGTTTTCCTAATCATTTCCGGCGCTTTGCCCGCGGCAGCCACTGTCCAGGCAGCTTAACACGTAGTGCAGCTTGAGACAAAAGGTGGCTACCATTGGTGCCACGCAGGGCTTTGCTGGAACTG
Organism: Hyparrhenia diplandra; assembly: GCA_015847255.1. Lineage (NCBI taxonomy): Eukaryota > Viridiplantae > Streptophyta > Magnoliopsida > Poales > Poaceae > Hyparrhenia > Hyparrhenia diplandra. The sequence goes on from JADLZK010000447.1 coordinate 22,046, forward strand.
TGGCGTTGTAAAGAGCTCGTGAATTGCAATAGGGCAGCGACCGAGAGGCGCTGATGGTGGAGATGTCCCAGGATGCAAGTACAGAGTAAGTTTCTTGGGACGAACCTATCTGTCTGTGTTGGAATTTGACTTCTAAAAAGACGTAGTATGGTGGCATGACTGCTTGATTACTCCACATCCAGCAGCTCTAACACCAGTCACCAAACCACCCCCGAGTAAGAAAAATAATCGTCAGTAAAGTGATTTTTATCCAATTCCGGAAATCAAGATTCGTACGTACTTGTGGTCTGTGGAGTCTGGCGTTTTGTAGTGCAGGAAGAGTACAGACTTTTGCAAGAAATTCATAGAGAAACTACTCAACTACATAGGTGAGAAGGTGACTGATTCATTTGCTAATCCTTAAGCGGCAATACAAGCATCCAGCCATCGACCATGGATATAGCCATATAGGACTGCACTGCGGCCGGCAGAGAACAAAGAACCCGACGGCTCTAATGACATCCATTCACAGAGCAACTTTACAAGCCTGCCAAAAAACAAAACAAAACAAAACCGAACCATAACAACAACCGAACCATAACAACACAGCAGACAGGTGGAAGAAAAATAGCATACGACTGCTCTGGTCCTGACTCCTGAGCAGACATCCAAACCACCAACCAGCAGAAATGACAAATCTGAGCCCCCACTGCCCCACAGCACCCGACCCACAACATACTCGGAGTATAGTTGCAACGAGGAGAATAAAAGAAATTTGCAAAACAAGAAAACGAACACTATAAACTAAAATACCGGAGTCACATAACTAAATTATCATCCAGGTTTGAAGTTAACAACTCAAGTACTCAACACAAGCACAATGTTCAAATAACTGAAGCAGTTCCAGGCAAGCGTTACACAAGGATCACTCCGACCTGACAGCTGAACTAAAACCTACACGATGACAGGGACTCAGAGGAGCGCACAAAAGTCCAGTTTAAACTAAAGATTGACATCCCCTAGTCTTCACTCCTTGGAGGACTTGTTGATCAGGGACTTGTGAATGTGCGGGATGACACCTCCACCTGCAATGGTGCCCTTGATGAGGGTGTCAAGCTCCTCGTCTCCACGAATGGCCAGCTGCAGATGGCGAGGGGTGATACGCTTCACCTTCAGATCCTTGCTAGCATTCCCCGCCAGCTCCAGAACCTCAGCAGTCAAGTACTCCAGGATGGCAGCGGAGTACACTGCTGCAGTGGCACCAACACGGCCATTTGCCTGAGTCCTCTGCTTCAGTTGACGGTGGATACGTCCAACAGGGAACTGAAAACCAACAGTGAAAATCAGAAATCACATAACAAAGCTAAACTCTGCATAACCACAATATAACAAAAAAAAAGAGCCAGTGTACTTGCACCACTTGATCAAACCACACCAACAACAAAGCTGTGTTAGTAGAGCGTAGACTCCAAGAATCTAGCGACTACAAACAATAATACATAGTAGCACGGAGACTAGGACAATCAAAGGAATGTTTGGTCAGCAGCACCCTGTAATGACAAACATGTTCCACCGCCAGTGAACATGATGCGACAACATAGAAGACATAACCAAAACAAAGTACAACATTTTACAAACAGGACAATTTAGCACTATTGATGAATCAGGTCCATGAGATTTCCCTTTCCTTCTTGTCAAACCACCAAATACCCATTTCCAAGCAAGAGAAGGATTACTGAGGTACCATTTCCAGGTCAGGAGTTCTGACCAGATAGATAACCAATCAATCATCACAAAACCTAGACTGCCCAAAAGCATGTCAATCTCTCACCGCCTCAGCATCACCGATAATTTTAAACCCTAACATAGGCTGAAATCATAACCTACCAGAACCTACCACTGCTCAAAACAAACAGACAGTCCTACCAAAAGAACAGACAATCGTGTGCACGGTAGCCCATATAACACAGCAAGACAAAACAAGCTCTGCTTTAGATCTACAAGCCTGGGAGAACAATAGAAGCCCTAAATTTTCAAAAACCTGACACAACTAGCGCGCGCAACCTTTTCAAAGCCGCAGTTCATACAACTCGCACGCGAATCTAACACCTGTCGATATCATTCACAGAACGAAGGCACCTCAGCTAACCGTACGAAACCTCAAATGGTCAAACCTAGGCACCTCAGCTAACCCGTACGAAACCTCAAATGGTCAAACCTAGCGCGCACGACCCCCCGTAGAATACACAAATCTCATACGCGTAGAATACACAAATCTCATAAGCAGCAGCTACGCCCGCCCGCGCGCGGCGGTTCAAATCCAAGCAAGCCCTAGCACGCGCGGCGCGCAAGGAAAGGAGGGGGAAGAGAAGGCGCAAGTCACCTGGAGGCCGGCGCGGGAGGAGCGTGAGACGGGGGCCTTCTTCCCCTTGTCCTTCTCGGCGGACTTGGCCGCCGTGGTCTTCGCGGCGAGCAACCCTTTTCCTCCCTTCCCAGCCATCGCCTTCTCCTCCTCCGCTCCGGGGAAACTCGAGACCCTGCGGCAGGAAAATACCCGAATCCGACGGCGCGCGGGCCGAATCAGCGCAGATCGAGCGGCGAATCGGGCGGATCTCGCCGCCGAATCGGGAAATCGAACGGCGAAGCCCGCGAATCGGGCCGCGCGGGTTCGGATAAGAGGGGAGGGAGCGCGGCGGAAGCGGAAGCCCTTACCTGAGTTTTTCGGCTCCCTCCGACTCGACTCCGACTCCTCACGCAAGGCACTGGACGAAACAGAGATTTTTTTTTTTCGCCTGTGCCGCGTGGGTTGTGGGTGTGGCCGACTTATAGGCGGAGAAGTCTATCCAGCACCTCAAACTACGCAGATATTTTAAGCGAGGCGTGGAGGTGGGAGTTTTGGACTGTTCGGACAGAGACTGTAGCTGAGTGTGTGGTTTGAGAAAAAAGTAGGGTGGCATTTGTAAAAAGGCGAAAAGCTCAGTCAGGTCGTCGCCTGCTCGTGGCTTCGCGAGGACAACGGCGCGGGCCGGCGGGGCTTTTGCGCGCGCGGTTACTCCTGCCTGCCACGAAAATTTTCGAAATGCCGCGTGAGTGCCTGACTGCCCTTGGAATATTGTGTGGCTGCGCAGTGGGCCAGGGTAGAAACCTTGGAAACGAGCTTGTGGATCTGTCTAGGCCACCATCCAACTTCATCACAAAGATCGCCCATGGAGCTCACCCGAGTTAGAACAGTCTCGCATTTCTCCATGCCTACCTTGTGGAGCAGGGAGCTCCACAATGGAAGGAGGGCGGAGCCGCGGAGGAGGTGGCAATGTGTGGTGGTCGCAACAGGGGTGGAATGGCTTCAAAAAGCAACAACAGAGAACAAAGAAGGAAGAGACGGCATAAATAGTGAAAGCTAACATGTGTCCCAACTGCCAAATGTCATCCACGTTAGCAAAACCACTCATAAAAAAAGTTGGATGGCCCAATGTGAATGGTTTTGATACTTGGATGGTTGGAGATTTCTGTCTTTTGAGTTCCATGGCCAAAATCAAACTTCAATAAAATCATTGTATGCTCAAACTTCTCTCAATTTAGGGGCGTCTATATGCACTTACCAAAACAAAATTAAAAAAAAATTGTTCCAAGACAAATCTAGTGACACTTCATTATTATTTGGTAATATAATCATCGGGATTCTATCATATAAATTGAGTTAAGTTTTACATAATTTAAGTTTGAACAAAACTAAAGCATAGAATTATTATTATTATTTATTTGCACAGAGGTAGTATTCATTACTGAACCTGAAAAACACTGACACATTTGATATGAAATGACATGCAAATAGGTCAAATTCGACATCCCGCATATGTCTTTTGTACCGTGAATATATCAAATAATAAGATATTACAGATGAATCGCCAAATCCCAATGCATATCTCCACTTTGTTTCATGTGCCTCCCAAAAGATAGGAACGGCCCCTTCTCCAGTGCATGTTTAAGGGCATCTGGACTCCATTATGTCATCAACTGCATGCCTTGACGCATTCCCCTCCTACAAAGTACTGGATCTCCATGCTGCACGTCTGAACCACCAATGCTGATAGCACGTTCACTTGCAATTTGTTGAGAAGGATTGCAGTATGTCAGACATTCGCCGCAACAATAGGCTATGGCTCAAGGTCATTCAAACACAAATATCATGATTTTTTTTCTTGAGTAATCACACAAGCGCACAAAAAGATACTACATTACTCCAATGGGGCTAATATCCTGATGTGCAACTAGGCAAAGCTTGTATATTGAATCAATCTATGGAAGTTTTTGGAAAATGAATTGGTAACCCAAGAATTTTGGCTTTGGCAACTAAACACTTCTTTGTGTGTGTTCGGGATATCAACAGTCCATAACTTCCCATGGTGTTCTAATTTGTCTTGAATATTTCTAGTTCACAGATTGTGGTAGGAATAAGATATTGGCACTGAGCTGCTCAGTTGATGAGTGAAAATCTGGAAGATTGGCAGCCATAAACTTTCAGTTCAGTCAAATACATCATCATCAACAACAACAAAGCATTTAGGTTATGATGGGTCGGTGCAATCTTCAGTATATTGTGTGGTCAGAATTAATCACATGATGTTTTTTTCCTGAAAAATAATGGGACAAAGAAAATCACTACCTTCAATCAGTTTGATTATCAAATGTAATCGCAAACTGTAATTTCCAGATCACTTGCCACCTTGCCGGAATGGGTTGGTGCCTTGGCCAATCGTTATCACCGCATCAGGTCAACAAGCAATTCAGTTCCATGAAACTGCAACAGACAAAAGAAATAACACAAATACACATCACTTTAGTTGCAATGTTACCACTTACCAGTGGAAGTGCTATAAGGTCCTCTGAACATAACAGCCTGGAGAATTGCTCCTGTTACAAGCATGATAAAAAATCATTGTTAAATGTTAATTAAGACTTTAATTCTTATAAACATGAAGGACCCAGACATTTCACAAGAGACGCAGATAACATAACTTGACCAGACTTGTACTATTGTTAAACATTGTAGAAATTTATTCCCAAATGTCTTGGAAAAATGAAAGCAGAGGGTTATTAAATCACAATATTACCATAATACCATGGACATGATCGAATTCACTGAACATGGTGGCATGCTTCATTGAAACTATCATAGGTCACCAAACTGGAAACAGTGTCCTGATATATTTCACACTTACATATAACAGAACGGCAAGCAGCTCAGATTTCCTCTCAATCCAGGTAGAGCATACTGCACTAAGTTTTCTGCCTCAACTCCTGGGTATCAAAAAGGAACAAAAAAACTGCTTGATTAAGCATAAATTTCCTGCAAGGCACCAACCACATCGATTGGGCCAAAAAGAACACTTCTAGTTCGAAAAGTCAAGACAAAAACATCTCTAAATATGCAATCTCAACCAAATCATGAGTTATTGGTTGGGCCACATTGCGAGTAATTCACAGCCATCTGATCCGGCTGTGTTGTAAGAGACGGTAATCCACGGAAATCATAGAGATGAGCTAGGGTTATCGGAGCACCCAGCAAACTCTATCATTGTCTGTTGGCGCTTCCCGAATGGGCTTGCAGCATCCTCCGCAGGATTTTATTTCTTGCAGTGCTCGCCTAGAGCTGTGGTAGGACCAAGCCCTTCTTCTAGACAACATGAAAAAACTGATCGCACAAACTATGATATGTGCATACATCTATAACGCCTGCAACATCTAAACCTTGGATCTTGCATTTATCAAGCTTGTGGCTACAGATGCATTATGCATATCTTTTGCTGACAACACAGAACTGTGGTACTGATCTTTTGGTGTAAATAGGTAGCAGATAATGCACATGCATATCTTTTGCTGACAACACAGAACTGATATTGATCTTTTGGTGTAAATAGGTAGCAGATAATGCAGATGCATATCTGTTGCTGTAAAGAATGCAAATTTCATCCATAACATAGTCTAAGCCGATTCCATGACCCTTGAATAGTATCATAAGCATGGTAATCAGCAATGGATTTAGCCGTAGTATCACAAGCATGGTAATTAATATGCATCGATCAATAACATGTACAGCCACATGCAAAACAATATATCATGGGCTCCTAGATAAGTAAATGCATATGAATACATCCAAGTAGCCTCCTCAACAACAGATTAGCAACTTAAAAGATTACCTGGACAGGCAAATTCCTTTGGGAAACACCAGACCAGCTGACTGAACAAACTTCACAATCAGGTGAACACTCACACGACAGATGTCGAGGGCACAACTGATTCCAGCAGCGACACAATTCAGGAACGAACAAGACAAACTACAGTCCTGCCCGTATTCAAAGGATCTTATCCCTCCATGGACATAATAGCTTTGAGATTAGCATATCAAGCACGGCCCATTCCAATCATTATCTCCACCGGCACATTTGAAAAGGAGGGCACAGCGAAGCCACGTCGACTTTTCTAGTAACTTCTCATGAAATGTACAATATTTTATCCATGAAGCTTGCATTTCAAAAAAAATAATAAGTGGTAGTCTTATGGTTACTCTTACTGGTATCTGAACTTCTGAAGCAACAACATCAACATCCAAAATTACTAGCACCTGCTGATTTTCTCACTCCTTTTCTTTCCATGTTCTGCCTCTCTTCGTCACTGTGGTTCCAGTGACCTCCAGCCGCATACAAATTGGAAAGCAACACGTATCCACCTTCTTCTGCCGGGTCAAGACAAAGGAGTTCTTTTGAAGCAATTTCTGCAACTTCAGTATTTTGACCAGCCAAACTCGCATTTAAAATGGAACCCCATATAGACCGACTAGGCCTCATCGGCATCCTCCTAGCCAAAGCTAATGCATCAATCAGCCTACCTGACCGTGCAAGGAGATCAACCATACACCCAAAATGCTCTATCCCTGGTTCAATACTGTATCTTTGCTTCATATCATCGAAAATCCTACATCCTTCATCTAGCAGGCCAGCATGACTGCATGCACTGAGAACAGCAAGCAATGTGACACCATTAGGTGCTACGACCTCAGTTTGCATCTTCCAAAATAGTTCCAATGCTTCAGTTCCATGGCCATTGAATGCAAGGCCAGAGATCATAGCTGTCCACAAGGTAACATCTTTGTCCAAGGCTTTCTCAAACACATAATAAGCTACTTTAACATCTCCACATTTGCAATACATGTCTACAAGGGCTGATGCCAAAAACGCATCCTGATGGCCAAATTCTTTCACCACCCAACTGTGGATACTCTTTGAATGATTCAATGATCCCTTACCTGCGGCCGCAGATATCAAGGTAACAGCAGTCACCTTATCAGGATTTACACAACTACCAAGCAAATCATGGAATAGTTTCATCACTTCATTGAAACTTTTGTATCTAGCATATCCAGCGAGTAGTGCATTCCAGGATATTAGATCCCTGGAAGGTGCCTCAGAAAAAAATCTGCTAGCGAGGTCCAACATGCCAGCATTTGCAAAACCTGAAACCATGGTGTTCCATGAAATGCCATCCTTCTCACTAGCTTCACCAAAAACTCTCTTAGCTGCATCCATTCTCCCACACTTTGCATACATATCCAGAAGAGCATTTACCAGAATCAACCCATGATCTCCTGCATCCATTCTCCGCACGACAATGCCATGAACAGACCTTCCAAGAAGCACAGTCTTCAGGTGCCCACAGCAAGTGAGCAGAGCAACAGCCGTGTACTGATCAACAACAATCCCCTGGATGCCATACCACGGAAAAAACGCAGCGCCTTCGGGCTGCGCCTTTGATTCACATACCCGGATAGCATGATATTGCAAGACACGGTATCCAACACCAGCTCAGAACCGAACATCAGCTCGGCCGTCTCGACATCCCCGGCGTCGATGTACATCTTGATTAGCGAGTTCCGCAGGTACACGCGCGAGTGCAAACCATTTACGACGACATGGGCGTGCACCTGCCTCCCCGCAGACAGGCGTTCCACCGACCTCAGCAGCGCGAGGAAGGTCTGTTCGTCGGGGAAGACGGACGACGCGAGCATGGACCGGTAGAGAGCCGCCGCCTGGGGCGGCGAGGAAGAGTCGCGCGCCGCCGCGGAGAGCATGAGGTTGTAGATGTAGAGATTGGGGCGGGGGGTGAAATGGTGGAAGAGGAGCTCAGCCTCGCGCGTGAGGCGCGGGGAGGACACGACGGTGGCGAAATGGAGGAGCCGGCTCATAGGGAACGTCTCCAAGGCGAGGCCGAGGCGGAGCAGGTGGGCGAGGATGGCCCGGAACGGCCGCGCCCCGCGGCACCGCTCGAGGAGCACCAGCGCAGGGTGGCCCAGCCGCAACGAGACGGTCGGGTCCCACGTGTGCCCCGCGGCGGCAGAGGCGGCCATCGCGAGAGACCCCGTGGAGAAGCCGCCGTGGTGCCAGATGCCGAGGTGAGACACCGAGCAGAGGACGCCGAGGGTCGCTAGGTGGAGCAGCGAGAGGCGGCGCACAGTTACGGCTGTCGAGTTCCTCTCCGCCTCCGCCTCCAGCAGGAAGGGAAGGGGGCCGCACAGGTGAGGTCGCGAGCCGGCGAGGGGGGCCCGAGGATGACGGCGAGGCCGGGAGGGAGGCGGAACGGCCTGTGTTCCGAGTGGAACGAGACGCCCGGTTTGCAACCAGGTCTGGCCCGGAATCGTCGTTCGGTTTGGGCCGCCTGGATTGAAATGCACCCGGTTCAGCCTCGTTCCACCTCCTTCCGACCCGGATTCGATCCCCACGTCACACCTCCTGGATTCAATCCGAACGCGAGGCATGGGCGTTGCGAGACGAGGCTGAGAGGGCGCCGTCTGGTGGCGCGAGGAGACGGCACTGACATCGACGTCGCGTCCACGCTCTCCGCTGCCTTCTTTCTGATGTGGATTTAGATTTATGTTTTTCTTCATAGCTATAAAAATGTACTAAAGCATACCAATTATAAGTTCATTGTGTATATCTACTCATTCGGAAATTCAATACAATTGGATTTTTCTATTTTATGATTTTTTACGTGATTTACTATGTTTTTCAAAAGTGTCTTAGGGGGTAATTTGATGGATTTTTGTAAAGTTCGGGAAGGGGTTGTGATATGTAATCGTTTCATAGGTTGGGATGTTATGTAGTACACTCCGCATAGTTGGGGGCTGATATAGACTTTTCCTGAACAACTTTTATTGCCATAATTGTTTAATGTTAGATAAAAAAGCAGTCATTACTAATAATATCACAAACCTGTACTTCAGCTATTGCATGCAAAGCTAGGGTAGTCTTTCCACTGCTCTCTGGGCCACCTGCAAGGTTTTACAAATGAAACCATTTAAAGATAGGAGATCAAAATCCAAAATATAGGTAAGACAACTACAGTGTTTTGTACAAATCATGGTTTGACCTGAATATGCTTAGATCAAAGAATGAATGAACTACACTAGCTGTATTAGTGCAGAAAACATAAAATAAGAAATTACCTCCACTGCTCTTCCTTTCGGAAGGCCACCACTCAGAGCAAAATCGAGTGTTAGACAACCACTTGGGAATGTCTCACTGGGTTGGAGACAGTAATAATCAGAATAATAGAAATACGGAACAAATGTGAATGCTAAAGAACTTTTCAGTGAAGACTGAAGAAATCAAGAAACTACAAACATACACAAAAGCACCACCAGCACTGCCTAATCTTGTAACACTTACTTTTCCAAAAGAGCTGTTTATATCATTCAGCTTTTTGCTGCAAATGAAATTGTGAATAAATATCTCTTAATGACAAACCAAAGCAACAAGCCAACACTGTAATACATCACTATTCAAAAGGTACAATACTATTTCACAAAGATAAGTCATCCATTAAAATACCTAAACGGACAGATCCAATTCAAGATAGTTGTGCTCAAGAAAAGCAAGAACAAACATCCAAACAAAATTAAACCATATGACACCAACACAAGCAGGGACGAAGCCAAAAATTTATGGCGATCTCAGCTCTTAATCTCTTTATATCTACGGCTTAAATGCTAGGACGGGCTCTAGGGGGCTCCATGTGCTCAGCAGCTGTAGGCAGGGCTCGAGCCCCGCCCGCCCGGGTGCTAGCTTCGTCCATGAACGCAAGTATATCCGACAGCAGTATTGTCAACTTTTCAAAGTGGATCGAAGTAAAGAGTTGCCATATTGAGGATAAAGACCACTAATGTTCCTGATCAGATCAAAACCTATGGGTTGCAGCATCTCACTTGATTCACATTATGTCATGACAGCTTCAGTATGTCTGTGACTAGAAATAGTACAACAATTGTTTTTGTGCATTTTGAGTAGATAACAGCAAAACAGATTAGAGCAAAAAATTGGGGGTCAAGATGTTGATATATGGATCTAATTTAGCTCCTCCTACTTCAATGTGGGACTCATCTCATGATGAAAATTTAAGGACCAAATTTGAGGCCTTCCACTGGAGATGCTCTAAAGACGATAGGTCTTAGACGTTTCTCCAACGTATTCTAGAACGCTACGGAGTAGAACCGTAGGATGGTCGAACCACACGGTCAGTGATTACGTAGAAGGCTTTTATGAAAGAGTTCCTACCTACTGAAACTTTATTGTGACAAAAAAAAGAAGTGGACAGCACATACATATCGACGAGCTTTGCATCAACTAACATGACAGGTCTCCTGTCCCCACGTATTACGCATGCTTAGATGCGCCTCTGATCGAAAATCCGCCATCCTTTTGGATTTGAGAATCGATCTCATCTGCTGTTACTCGAGCTGAATCATATCATGCGGTTGCGCTGGAGATCTCGATCGTCTCGTTTCTCTGTTGTGCTGACTGAAACCGACCAAGAGAGTAAGGTCTCTACAACCCTCTACTTACTACCCCTGCAAGTCTGCAACGGTAAGCACGCTGCATAAATCTGCCGCCGACCACACAGGATCGAGTACGTACGCATGCATGTGACGAGAGATTACGGGCGCCGCCGAGCTCGAGCTCCCGACCGCATCGGCGGAAAGGGGGGCGCGGGGATCTCCGGCCGGCTCGTCTCGTGCTAGGACCAACGGCCGTGCATGGCAGATGGGCAGCAGCGAACTGCGGTGGAGATCGATCCTCCCTTCCGATCCCACCGTGTGTGTTAGTTAGGCGACAGAGGGTCGTAGTGGGGTGGTGAGCGTGCTCGGCAGTCGGCACTAGTCCTTCTCAGACTCGATCGATCATCAGTCTCTCTCTTCGATCGGGAGTCCTGACCGGTCCTGATCGATGGTGGCCGTTATACGTTTCAGTCTCTCAGAGGTGTAATGCGGTCAGGGTGGATCGAAACCATGGGTCAGTTCAAACCAGCTCCGGAAGGTGCCGCGTGCAGTGGCAGGCCGGCTTCGTCATGGTTCCGGCAGGGAATGGAAGCACCGTCCGTCCGGACACTGTTCATCGATCCATGTCGCACTGCGTTTGCACGCGACTATGTGGGCCGACTGACCTGCACTGGCCTCGCACTGGGCACTGGCCCTCGATGTATCATGTTGATGTCGACGGCGACGCTGTAACATGCCAACACAGGAGGGAGGGAAGATAGAAATAGCATGCAGATTGTCTGCCAAGCGGGTCGATCTCAGGGAGTTATAGTATCCGATCCAACCACGATGTGCTTTGCCAAGAATGTACTAAAGTGCATGCAAGTGGGCATTAGAAACATTCATTCAGAACCGTATCGCCGGACCGCGGATTTTCACTGACTTTCCGCGATACGATGAAGGGGCATGCAGGCATCTGTCCGGTACACCGGTATGGAGCTCATGCACTGGTAGGAGTCCTGCACAGTTTCCTTTTTCTTACCAATTCGCAGTCCGCCGAACCTCCCAACCGTAGCTACCTATATGCGCGTGGTCCGTGTGGACCAGTCGGAATATATGTTACGTTTAGATGGCTAAATTTTAAAGAAAAGAATCGCTTGGAACTCCCCGTAGCATTTCGCAATAGCGATTTCGTTTGTTTGTGGTAAATATTATCCAACCGTGAGGTAACTAGGCTCAAAAGATTTGTCTCGTGATGTACAACAGAAGCGTGTAATTAGTTATTTTTTACCTACATTTTTGCCCGAACATACGCCTTTTGCCAGATTTAATGTGATGTGATGGAGAGAGAGTTGAAAAAGTTGCAACTTGACTAAAATTTAGCCATCTAAACGAGGCCGGCTGCTGGAGCTGGAGCCAACATCTTCATCTTCAAACTGCTCATGCTCTGAACTCAGCAGTCATCACACACGGCCGATCACGATCACTCACTCGTCTGCAGGAGTTGCCGGGCCGCTTCCCCCGTGCGGTGCTCGGACTAGTCAGCATCTCGCATTCTGGCCACGGCCAGCTACGCGCGGGTGCGTGGTCGACCTCAACGCGACCACGCCATCAGACGTTAGCGCAGCCCATACACAAACCGTTGGATCGCGAGAGACGGCGCACACCATGCATGGCCATGGGTGCCCGCCCATGGCCTGCCAGCCCGACTGGCCAGTGTTCGGTACCGTTGCTACCATACCATGTGAGCTGAGCTGCTGCAGCGTTCCAGGTCTCGGGTCAGGCGACGCCGCCGCGCCCGCGACGACGGGGCGAAAGCGGAGAGCCCCGCGGGCGGCGCACGACGGCATGAGGCAGAGCCGCCGCGCGCCGCGGTCGGGCAATCGTATTCTCTGGGACTCGGACCCCTGCTGCGGCATGCAGCCAGAGCCAATACCACCGGATCGAAACGTCGTCGTCGTCCCCCTCTCGCTCGCTCTATGTGGTCCACAGCAAACGCCTGCACGCACTGCCCCGGAGTGGCAGTAGTAGGAAGTAGCCCATGCCTGCCCGGCAGGTTATGGTCCATTGATGGACGCACGTGGGCGTGTCTCCTCGCGGTCGCGCCCGCCGGCCGGCCGGCCGGGCCGTGTGGGACTTGGGCTTCACGTGCCCTCGCGCGTCGGCGGTCGGCCGCGCCCGCCCGCCCGTACGTCGTCGTCGTCGGCTGTGCGACCGCTTTCTTCGGGCAATCGAGCCAGTGCCCACACCCATCGATCGAGGAAGGATTCGAGGTGGTGTGGCGTGGGCGCGCGCGCGCCGGCGGGGCCGAATCCCAGTTCGTCCGCTCGCCGTCGGGCCCGTCAGCGCCCCGCCCGTACGTACGACGCGCGGCCCGCTTGCATAGCACGCTCGGATGAAGGTGTAGCTGGGATGGCTTCTGGATGGGTGTACGGTAGGGTCGCGCTCCGGGGATTGTTCATGTGCCTGTGCTCGTTAGGAAAGGTGCGCTTGCATGCAATGCAACACGGTCCGGACTCTCCGAAGTCGTCGCCGTCGCCGTCGCGCGGTCCCCGTCTGCAAGTTCAGTGTCTGGCCATGCGTGTGCGTGCGTGCGCCCATGCCATGTGTAATTTTTCACGCATCCTGTTGGGATTCAAGCTCGTAGAGTAGAATGGCAGTGGATGCAGCACGCGAGTAGTAATTCTACCATATATTATAAAATTCTGACGAGTGCATTTTTTTCAGCTGTTAACAACATCTCAAAAACACAGAATGATCAATCTCATTACGGGGCATCTCAAGTCTAAACACAACATCATCGCTATTATATTAGCTCTTGTCTCTTCACTCACAACCTACTCCAAAGTGTACGCCGTTTGCTCCATGCCCATGGACATGTTTTCGTTGAAGAAAAGTTGGTCAGTTCGATTGGATTTTGTTGCGTGCAAAAGATCCGGCATCACTGTAGCCGGATCATCACCGAAGTGCCGGTTCGCCACTACCGCAATGATGGTGGAAAAGCCGCCCACGCCCACACACCCCCTCTCGGCGGCAGGCCGCAGCGCGCTAGTGGGCGCCGACGGCGACAAGAGATCCCGTGGCACGGCACGGAGGGAGTTTTTGGCATTTGCCCGTTGGCCGGCCGGCTCCTCGCGAGTGCCCGCACCTGCGCGCGCGCGCGCGTCACGTCCATCTCGGTGGTTTATTTGGAGCGTTTATTTGTCGTACGCCCCGGCCTCGGGAGAAAAAAAATCATACAGGCCGGGGACGGAGATAGCGAGAGGCCGCCGATGGATCACGCGCGCTCGAGATCGCGCAGGCATATGCATGCACTGGAATTGTGCCATGATATGGAGTCGCTCGGCGGGCGAGTGCGGAAGCGTGCTTTTGGGGTACGTTGGGCAAGTAAATTAGTGCCATATAGTGTCACGTAATTTTAAGACTTACTTAATAGGCTACACGTACACTGATGGTTGTCTTTTTAAATTGTCTCATAAGAACTCGCATTTCCTTAATTTATGGAGAGAGTAAAAATAGGATTGTGAGGTGCATTGGCGACAACAACTCATCTGATGGTAAAATAGTTGTCTCGTAATCCTAAATTCTAGCTCATGAGGCCGTTGTTTCGCCAAGCAACTACCTCATTCTCTCTCACCTCTCTCTTTCATCCACATCATCAAAAATCTTACGTGTTGATGCATGAGGCGACATATGAGACCGCTTACGTGGCGAGTCGGCCATGCTTGCTCCATCCCACTTACACTTCTCGCTCCACTCGCTTTCGATGGTCCACACGCCATGTTTCTCTCGATCGAATCGCATCGCATCGCATCGATGAATCGATCAGTTGATGAGAACCCCCCTCTATATATCTCCTGACTATGTAGCATGGTATAGTAGCTAGCTAGGGGTGGCGTTTCTCGTAACTTAGAATTTCTAAACAGTTAGAGATAATGCATATAAGGGTGTGTTTGTCATGGCTCCAAAGCCAAACTCCAGAGCAGAGTCAGGTGGAGCTAGCCAAACCTCCAACTCAAAAAGCAACCCAAACTCTAGAGCTGTAGTATAAATAAATGGAGCTAGAGTTTTGGAGCACCTCTCTAGCTGCTCTAGAACATATTGTTTTGAACATAGACGTAGAGCTGGAAGGAAAGTATGTTACGGATTAGTGCTAGTTTGTATTTACGAACTCAGTGTTGAATTCTTGAGAATGTCTCTCTCTAGTTTAACTAGGCGTCTTCTTGCTTTGTTGCTGGTGGTATGGTATGGTATGGTATTGGACTATTGGTCGGTCGATCGGGTTACGCCTCAAAGTAAATAAATAAAAAGAGATTGCTCTTTCTTTGTTTCTGCAATTTGCAAAGGAGACTATATCCTTTGTTTGAAACTAGCACTGGTAGGTACTCCGTAGTAGCTAGTAAAATACATATTCTCTGCGATTTTGACGCGTGTAATAACCAAAAACAAGTCTGGTGATGACTGGCAACTTGGCAGATCGAGTGAACCGTTGGCGCGCATATGCCTTGTTTTCAGTTGACCTGTCCACTCGAATCATCACAAACAACCTACAGTATACTGCATGCACTTTCATTAATTAATCACCTCTACTTGCGAGACGTCGACAACGAGAACTTTTCTAAATCCAAGTCAATAAGCAAGAGAGATAGAGAGAGACAGATAGAAAATTGAAGTGGTCATGTGTAGGTACGTACTCGTACAGTATATAGTACATTCCTTCGCGGAAGAAGAAATCCAACAAGACGGTACAAGCTAGCTAGGCGCGTACGACGTCCACGGAGCATATTATTCAGAGACGATTCAGATCATGGGTATGGGTTCCCTCCTGCTCCGATCTCCGATCTGCCTCACCGCCGCGACACCGAGACGTGCCCCCCGGCGCCGCTGCGCCGGTACGCTCGGACAGCACACCTGCGCCGCGGCCGGCCGTGGTGTGGTGTAAAACCCCCGCCGCCCCCGTCCCGTCGTCCCCGTTTGTCAATCTGAAACGGCGACACGTTCCCCGGCCAGCGCGTGCCGGCCGGCCGGCTACTGCCGTGCCAGGCCGGACAGCAGAGACAAGTAAATACAGCGAGCTTGCGTGCATGCCGACCTAGCTACGTGCCGATACGAGAAACTTGCTGGCCCTCTCCCCGGCCGGCTACGTACCTCTGCAGGCCATGCCAGTAGGCTGGGCTTCATGTTTCCTCCGTCCCTCCCTTGACATTTTCCTTGATCGCACGTACGTGCTGCTAGCTGATCGATCGACCAGTGTGCAACAATGTGTGTAGCCGCTAAAATACCTAAGCTTGGTGTGTAGGGTAGGGAGAATCGGGCACATGCGATGGACGGACGGATCCATCGGAGCATATTTCTAGACCGCGTATATATATATTATTATTAGATGCGTGCATTGCCTAGGGCGCGCGCTAGCTCTAGCTAGAGCTAGAGCTCGAGAGTCATGCAAGTGATAAGATATGCATGTGTATCTCTAATCCCAACCACACCACCGTTGCTCGCAATGAAGAGGGAGAGATGATGAGATGCCGGCCGGCCAATCATATCATGGCCATGATTATTTGGCTTGATGATCGAGGCTTTTTATTTTTTCTTTGAGAAATGCCTGATGATCGAGGTTGTGCTCGGGGTTCTATAGCTACGAGTTCGATCCCCCTGCCCCAAGCTGACTCACCATCTCATCACCGGCCGCCCGCCCAGCCTTCTCATCACACGCTTTGCTTACGTGGTCTCGGTCCTACTCGATCCTGCATGTATACTGGCAGTTGCCACAGAGAACAAATAGCAGTACCACTGATGGTCATTAACAGCTGCTTTCCTGTGGGTATGTTACTAGCTTGTACGTACCCAGCTGAGATGATCAGCTACCTGCAGGTCATCGCGTGCAACTTAATCAAAAGATCAGTACGATCAAAGTAAGCCAGACAGTACACACAAGGTTAAAAACCTTAAACGAAGACAAACGCGTACAGTATATAAAATCACTATCAGAGTCAAATTGTCAATGATACTAAGGTGATGGCATGCATGATGACACAGGATCCCTGAAAGACAAAAGTTGGAGAAAACAATGCACATCGGGATCTGTTTATATGTATCATACGGCAGCAGCACTAGGCTCCTAGACCTGTGCACGCATACTACTAGGCGCGGTGGTGGTAGTAGCTGCATAGCATAGCCCTAGCATACGCATGGATGCGCGCCCGCACGGAAGCTGTGGAGGGGTTTTGGGGTGGTGGGGCGCACCGGCCCGGGGCACATGGCCCTGGGTCTCTCTCCGCGCCGGCGCCGGCGGCGACACCACCCACATGCCGGCCCCCTTCGGCTTCGCTTCCATGCGTTCTTCCACTATGTTATACCCCACCACCAAGCACCGAACGTACCGTGCGTTTTTGTACGAGCCAATGCACGACCATGGCTGCCAATAATATACTCCTCTCCACCGCCGTGTCTTTGGTCGCTTTACTGTGCGTGATCATGGCCGCTATTATTATGCTAGCCGGAGCCGGGCCGGTGTGCCTGCCTGCCTGTGTTAAAGGCTAGGCTTTCCATCCAGAGGACATCACCGTTTCCGCCACGACTTCTTTGTGATCCATCTAGTATAGGCCATGTTTGGTTGAGGGACTTTTTAGTCCCTAGGACTAAAAAAAAAGTCCCGAGAAGGGGACTTTTAGGGACTTTTTTTCCTATTAGTCTCAAAAAGACTCTTAGAGAGACTTTTTTTATTAGTCCCTGGGATTAAAAAGTTCTAGGACTTTTCTAAACCAAACAGGGCCATAGTCTATAACCAAACATGGCCATACATATACTCCTATGTATTTATGTATATATATGCACTTGATTAGTTGATGTAACCGTACATTGTACACTTGTTTCATCCATGGTGTATAGTCCATGCCATTTTAGAGAAGTTACTTAAATACTTTCTCATTTACGAATTATAAGTCATTCTAATTTTTATAGGTTGTGCATCAAATATACATTGCCACATAGAGTATATACTAAAAGTTATATATGTATATAGAATTAAAAGACAGAATTAATGCTCACAATTTCGATGGAGGAAGTATATTTTTTCTTTGGTGAGGTGTCTAGCCTACGTCCAAACCGCCTATGTAATTTGGACTAGTGAACTACTTCGTGTAAATTGCAACTACAATTTGACAACACTATATCCGTAGCACATCACACCGAATCAACCCCTTCCATTAATTGTAAAGGGACAATAGTTTTGGCTAGGTAGATCGATAAATGACAACACTTGTATTTTTTTTTTTTTTCACAAGATAGATCGTTTATCTCCTTTCAATTTTACTATACTTTTATCATTTTTAAATCTCACATTGAAGTGCGAAGTATGTTTGTATCGTTACAGCATTTTGATTGGCTTCATATTTCTTTTTTTTTTAAAAAAAAAAAAACTTCAATCATACATATGTTTGATTGGCTAATTTTTATTTGTTGGCCAAATCAGATAAATTTCATGCTTTTTCATAAAGAATGATCTAATCTGAGAGTAGTTTTGCTAATTTAGTTCCTTGTGGCGAGATGTCGGGTTCAGCTAGATTGGGCCGGGCCCGACACGTGAATTGGAGAAGATTGGGGAAGAGAGGAGGAGGATGGAGGCGGCGGCGATGGTGGCGGGGGGCGGCGTGGGGCCGCGCGGCGGTGGTGGCCGGCGGCGCGGCCCGAGGGCGGCGGGGCGGGCGCGTGGACGGCGGCAGCCGGCGAGGGAGGAGGGGGGCGCGTGGGGAGGAAGGGAGGCAAGAAGATTGGGATAAAATTCTTTATTTGCTTGTTGCCCCGAAGATTCTGCTGACCTTTACTTATATAGCCCGGCTATTGGGACTTGTATCTCAAGCAATCTCTCTAAAGGTTTCCTTATAGATTGGAATACCTTTTACAAGCATGTCCTATTTATTTATTTTCTAATAAGGGTCTCCCTTATAGATGAGATAGTCCCTTGCACACAAAAAAACACCTAAAGATAATCCTAGATATTTTCCTCCTTTATCTCCGAATTAGTTGCCGAAGAATCCGCGGAAGGGGGGGGGGGACGGCGGGGGCGCCTTGGCTTAGGGGGTGGCGCCGGCGCCCTTTAGGCGGTCGGGCCCGTCCCTCCCGGGCCCTATTTCCCGGGTCATGACACGAGACCAATTCACCTAGGTTGAAGTCTGGACTCAACGAGGGTGCTCAATCTCAACCTTTTAGAGATGCTTGTACAGGTAGAATATGAAAGTACTGTCATTTTTTTACCAAAAAATAAGCATTTAATCAACAATTCTTTCTTTTTTTCTGGCTGGGTCCGACTACGAAGTAGATTCTCCTGACGTTTGATCCAAGTGTTGCATCCCTATTACTACGACCTTACCTCTTTCATCAGCAAGCATTCCGTGCTGTGTCAGTACAGTGCATGCATTTCCTCCGCTGTCTAGCTGCAGCTGCAGGCTGTGATTTATTTTAAAAGTTTTTTTTCGCTAGCGGAGCGCGCGGCCGGGGCCCTAGTGGTGTGCTGGAGAATGATTGGAAACCAAGAAAAATGCTGCTAATCCGCGGTGCTGCCGCTTCCTTCCATGATGCTAATGCGGGGATTAATTAAAAGTAAACCATCCATTCCGGAATATGGTCGCGTG
The DNA here is from genome assembly GCA_015847255.1 of Hyparrhenia diplandra. Lineage (NCBI taxonomy): Eukaryota > Viridiplantae > Streptophyta > Magnoliopsida > Poales > Poaceae > Hyparrhenia > Hyparrhenia diplandra. The sequence continues at coordinate 41,459 of JADLZK010000447.1, forward strand.
GAGCTGGGGAATCCGTTCCGTGTGCTCCACACGCACGCCGGCGTGGGGCCGACACCTGAGTTGACCTGCCCCCACCCCTCCCGGCACGTGGGTCCCACAGACCCTGGAGGCCTGGGAATCCAACCACTCCTGCTGCCTGCTGCTACTGCTGCTGATCGCGTTGTTCGTTTCGTTTCACCACCCTCCAGCTGTCACCGTCAATCCGTTTGCCTTGGCACTGGGCTAGCTACTGGCAGATCAGATTGCTTGCCTTTTTAGGCTAAAAAAGATTGCTTGCTTTTTTTATTTCTTTTGCGTTATTATTACCAGTAAGTAATTTTTATGAGAATTGGAGAAATTAGTGGCTTTTATTTTGTTGTGGTCATGTTACCAGCAGTGTTTTACGGTGACAAGGACGGCTAGTGGAGATAAGATAAGGGCGAGCCAATTGAGCTATCAGTTTCTTCACCATTTGACCATAGCAATGATGGTGCTTAAAGGCCGTTATCTAGGATGCTGTCAAATCGTAATGGCCATGTTGACGGTATGGGAATCACATATGTGGAAATGGACGGCAGAAAACTGGAAAAATTAGGCAAGTTTAGGCCTCGTTCGGTTATATGGGTTTGATTCGGCCTTACTGTTTTAAGCAGAGCCTTATATAGAATTAGTAGTAGTAGCGTAATGCTCCTCCTTTTGAAATTGTAAGTTGTTTTAGTTTCATAGAGTCTACGTTCAAATTATAAGACATTTTTCCATTTTTTTTTATATACATATTTTTTACTATACATTTAAATATACACAACATCTAGATGCCAAATAAAAAATATTGTATTTAGAAAAGATAATTTTTTTATAATTTCAAATGAAATGGAGCACATACTAAGTTAAAATTCGCTACCTTTGATTAATAAATTCATAGGAAAAAAAAACAAAACAGTAAAACATCAAACACGATTCATTTGTACACTATCAAATACAGTATGTTTGATAATGCACTTATTTTGATATTGTGGATGTTCAAATTGAACAACATCCACAAACAACTTGCAATTAAAGGAAGCAATAAAGCTGATAATTCGACTAATTTCCCTTCTTCATGACCAAACCCCAGAGCTGAAAAAGGGACGTGATAGATCCTGCTGCGCTGTGGGCCCTGACGGGTGGACAGATCGGCATCACCGAGGGGGCCACATGCCGGGTGGCCCACCATCTCACTCCCGTGGGGCCGGCGGTGAAAACCCATCCGATTTCAGCAGGGAAGGACGGTGACGTCAGGCAGCGCATCACGGGAGGGGGCACCGGCAAAATCGGCGCAGTCCAGCTCACCCTGCGACACGTGTCGGCACCCGGCATGCAGGGTGGCCCGGCTCCTTTCACTAGCCAGGCGTGCATGCCCCCTCTGTTTCTGTTTCCTCCCTGTTTTCAGGGGGAACCTCTCGTCATCTTTTGCTCATAATATAAACCCTACATTAGCATATGTTTTTGCAAGACTGCTTTAGTACTCATTGGATCGGTTGGTATTAGTTTATGGGCAAATTAAGCTCAAAATTAGGTTAATGTCTTGTAAGTTTGTGACAAAGACATTTTATACTGCCGTTGGTTACCTCATTACCGGTGATATTCAATGAAAATTCATTTCTCGTAGAACAAAGATGGATGAAAGATGGGAACATATCCTTGACACATCCAAAGGTATGAGAACTGAGAGCTATTTTCCAAGTTGTTCGATTAACAAAAAGATGTTCGATTCTTGGAGGAACTGCAGTTCTTTCTCAGATCTAAATTAGGGCTCAATATGTTGCCTTTTGGGCAGTTACTATAAATAAAACAAAGAGAAGCTCATAGATAAATTAAATAAATGTAAAAATCAATTTTTTAGCTTCATCAGCATCCAATTAAAGTTGTACACATGAACTTGTTTTTAAAAATAAATAAATAATACACTAACACATGCATTGCTAACAAGTTGGCCTCTGCCCATGAATAGAGAATCCAAACGGAGGAAACATGGAAACAAAAATTATTGGCTCCAACCTCCAACTAGGCTCACTCATTCTCTAACTAACTGTTATCGTAAGTTGCAACCCCACTTCCATCTCCCTCTCTCCTCCTGCCATCACCCTAGAATAGGTGTATTTACCTCCCACTCTCTCTCTCTCTCTCTTCATCTCCTTCTCCCTCCCTCTATATATACACATCTCCACCCTGTTCCTGGGTCCTCTCTTCCACCCACTGCAACCCCAAATCTCTCCTTCCTCACATAGGCGCAGCAGAGGAGCTGAGACCCAAGAAGAAAAAGGAGCAAGCAGCAGCTTAGCTAGCGTGGAGGTGCCCAAGGCAAGAAGGACAAGGACGGCCGCGACAGGCTAGCCAACCAGCTGCTAGCTCCTGCGGAGCCGAAGCCGATGGCTGGCGCCGACGTCGACGTCGGGACGGAGCTCCGGCTCGGCCTGCCGGGAGGAGGCGCCGAGGCGGCCAAGGTTGCCAAGAGGGGCTTCGAGGACACCATCGATCTCAAGCTGAAGCTGCCCACCGCAGGCATGGAGGAAGCTGCCGCCGCCGCCGCCAAGCCGGAGCCGGCAGCCGAGAAGGCCAAGAGGCCCGCCGAGGCGCCGGCCGCTGATGCCGAGAAGCCACCTGCACCCAAGTAAGCATGTTGATTTATCTGCATGGGGCTTAAATTGACTGCAGTAGTATCAGTTACCGACTTACCGCGGTTATTTAATTACCGCGACTCCCTGATGCTAACCTTTTTAAACTATAATGATTAGGAACGTTACTAACCATGAAATTCCTGTGAGTGCCATATATGATACAATAGACTATATGGTTTTTCCCCTCTTTTCTATGTATGATGAAAATAAAAAAAAAAAAAAAAAAAAAAATAGCATAATGGCATTTGGTAGAAAGCTTGTGCGTAACTTTATGTGCATGTGCTGGTGGTTGTTCTTTTTTTCTCCTTGCTTCCTTTTATTTATTCAGTGTTTTGTGTTTATAGTACGCCGAGTAATCTTAGCATATCAAAGAGCATATCAAAGGGGCACACTTTGAGCAGGGCAAAATATCCATAGAACAGATCCTCTGGCAGAAAGTGCATACGGAGAAACTATTGTGTATGTTCCTTGTCGCTCGTAAAGCGCGGCGCGAATTATCATCACCTTTTTAAAAATCAAGACACATACCAGTATGTTCGTTTGATGCCTGCCTTTGTCGGTCGATGTCTGAAAAGAATGATGTACTTACTTAACCTTTTGGCAGATTCCATTAGGAAAAGTGGCCTTGTTGGTTGTAGCTTTTCCCCCTTTCATACTGAATAGAATGAACGGTTATGATTAATCGAATATCTTGGATATCAGGAGAACCACACCTGTACCCAAAAGATTTATTTCTGAATAATTATGATGGTCATGATTCATGTGGCCGTAACCAAATCACATTGTCATTATACACAGTATTTGCAGAAAGCTGAGCTGGTCGCAAACAAGAATATGAATTAAACATGCATGATTAGCTGACTGAACTCTCGATGAATCTTCCAGTTATCATAGTAAAGAATACCAATTTCAAGCTCTGACTGGAGCAATTGTTATCCGCAAAATCAAGTGATTGTTAACTAGAACTCCTGTTGCATATCAGGGCACAAGCTGTGGGTTGGCCACCAGTCCGATCATACCGCAGGAACGCCATGACCGTTCAGTCTGTGAAGAGCAAGAAGGAAGAGGAACCTGAGAAGCAGCAAACCACTGCCAACGTCGGCAGCAACAGCTCCGCATTCGTGAAGGTCAGCATGGACGGCGCGCCCTACCTGCGCAAGGTGGACTTGAAGATGTACAACAGCTACAAGGACCTCTCCATTGCTCTGAAGAAGATGTTCAGCACCTTCACCACATCTGGTAAATCACCCTGTTGGGATAGGAATCTGCAGCATACAGTTTGTGAACTGATACCAATCATGTTACGAATTCGGCAAATGCAAAGTTTGACATGAACTCATAGAAGCTGCACCCATGATCCATCTTACCAGGGAACAACATGAATGAGGGAAAATTGGTTGATCCGGTCAGCGGTGCTGATGTGGTCACTACTTACGAAGACAAGGATGGCGACTGGATGCTTGTTGGCGACGTCCCATGGGAGTATGTTCTCCATTCTAGCATGCCATCACCTGCTTTCATATTTACTGACCTGTGATTAGGATGTGTCAATCAAATGTTCAGACTTCAGTTTCTTATGCTGCCTTGTTGATTGTTGTCCCTGCAGGATGTTTGTCGAGTCATGCAAGCGTCTGAGGATCATGAAGAGTTCTGAAGCCATAGGTCTTGGTTAGTGTCTCCAGCTAACATTATCTTACATTATAAGATTTACATGTCAACTCTAACCACCTATGCTGTCTTCATTAAAAAAATACAGCACCAAGAACGAAGGACAAGTCCAAGAACAAGAGCTGAAGAAGATGCAGCGTTAAAGATGCTGCCCATTGTGTCAAAGAATGGTGCCCTTGCAGTGTGCTGCGGTTTTTCTAGAAATATAATGTGTTTTAATTACTAGCTGGAGGGAGACCTGTCTTGTTCAATTTGTTCATGGACCAGAAGCAATAATCTATCTGTGTGTAGCTGTATTGGTGTTATGTGATGTCCCCTACCGTGTGTCCCAGAATCTACTTCGTGATTTTATTCCAGTGTTGTTAATCAAGCTTGTGTGATTGTTAAGTAAAGGGCATCAATGAGACTATTATTATTATGGTACCTTGTAATTTAACCTGTTTGTTAATTGTCAATACAATATTTGGCAACCTGTATGTGGTCAAGTGGGGGGAACAGGCCATGTGCCGGGTGATGGGGAATCCATTAGTATAACCCTAGTCTATCTGTATATTTGAGTTATTGGCTGGGTCTTGGGGCGTGATGGCATGATCACAGCATGAAGCTTCCTTGCTCCTGCTAGAGCTGTGGTCATACCAAAGCCAAGTACATTGCATAAACAAACTAAACCATGCTTTATTGGTCACACATTTATGAGTACCAAAATGTAACCGGTATATAAGATGGCATACATGTTTTGGTCTGCACGGTATCTAAAATATGATAATATCTTGAAAACAGCATCAAATAATGGGTGTGTCCTTTTGGGATCACACAACAATTGAATGCAACCTTCCAATGATTATGTGGAAGTTATGTGGTGAGAACCAGAGGAAGGTTATATTATCTCTGTGTTGTGCTTAAAGGGCATACCAACTAATGAGTCTACAAACAGCAACTAACCCCATAATAAAACAGAACAATGGTGCCATTGGACAGCACACAGCCGAACTGGAAGGGATGCACATCAATCATTTCTGGAGAAACTCCAGCATTCCGAGTGGACAATACCACATGCTATACAAAACTAGTAAAATGTAATGGCTTACATCAAACTGGAGCTTGAGCAATGTACAACTCAGGGAGATCTCACTCCTCCAGGCAGTAGAGCTCCCCAGTATTTGCAAGTGAGCAGAAAATTGCATATAAATAATCCACATGAACACGTTAATACTGTGAAACCAGTTACTGCAAGTGTTTGATAAAAACTTGCAAATAAACTTCATCTGTGAATATGAAGTCTGGTCCCTCTCAAAGCCATATCTTCAGGATCCTAAGTGGACCAAAGTGGAATAGCACAGACATGGTCAGGCTCCATGACTTTCTAGCCCTGAACAGCCAACTCCTGCAAGTGTTCAATAAACACTTGCAAACTAACATCGTCGGTGAAAATGACTTCAGATCCCTCCGAAAGCTGTGTTTTCTGTGTCACAGATGGATTCAGCCGAGCGAGCAGGAACCTGGCTTGGCTACCATGCTGGTCACACTTAATGAGTTTTGGCATAGGGAAACGGTCTACCAGTAGAGCCTCTGCATCTACTTCTGGTGCTTCAAGGAGCTTCCGCAAATTTTCGTGGTTTGGGTCCTTGTGATAGCCAAGCTTCCTCCATTGAGCAATCTTTGAGCCATAGTGAATCACGATATAGAAGTATGAATCAAATAGTAAAATGACATCAGGAGAGATGGAGCTGATATCTAACAGCACAGGAATAGGTGGTCCATCAAATGAGTACTGGAATAGAGTAGGCTGTATCATGATTAGAGACCCCACAACTCCCTCCCTATTCAGCATCAACCTGAAGAAAGCAGTTTCATCGGGAGAGCTGTTGAAGACATCGATGAACTGTGATCTCCGCAAGTAGTACATGAACTGCGGATACAAGGAGAAGTTTGTTGACAGCCGAAATGTAGATGGATCTTCAGGAACATAGTTTCCAAACTTAGCAGTAAAGCGGATAAGCATCTTGTCAAGCCATCGTATAACATCTCTAACATGGTATGTCTCTGCCCTGTAAACAGCAAGCCTGGCCATAACAGCTGCAGCAGCTTCCTGATCAAACCCTGCATCAATTTCAGGAGATCGAGGAGCAGCCCACCTTCTTGCAACGGTCGTTACCCTTAGGCGATAACTACCATCACCATGTCGGTACCTTGTCATGAACTGAATAAAGAAGACAGTCGGGGGCTCAGCTTTATGACTGCAATCAACTCGGAAAAAGAAAGCAATGCTGGTCTTGCTGCTCAGTGAACTAGTTTTCCAAAAATTTGTCCCACCTTCACCAATTTCCTTATCACTAACTGAGCTATTTTTCCTGTGGAGGGAAATGCAGGGACCAAGGGCACCGCAAATCTTCACCTCCTTTGATGTCACTATTTCAATCGTCGCATTAAAGTTCATATTAAGGTAATTGGTGCCTTCACGCTTGAACATATGCCTAAAACAGCTTTTGAACTGCTCAGACTCAAATGACTCTGTATGCACCATTAAACCCCCTGACACTTCAATTGGATTCCTCAGCTCTGCAGCCCCAACCTGATCAAGAGAGCAGGCAAATAGATCAAGAACTAATGCATGGTTTGTCAACCTCTTTGCAACTTTCTTATAGAAATCACGTGCTTTGTCAGTCAGTGGTGCGTTGCTGTTGAATATGTCACGATGAGAACGAATTGCTTTCCCAAGATCAGTTTCTACCACACACCCTGGACCAACTGTTGCAGGACCAGATGTAAAGACCATAATCCGACCACCGGTGCTGGGTGAGCAGCAAGCCTCTAGAAGAGCAATTGCAGTGGAAATCGCGGCGCCAGTTGCCCTTAAAGGACGATGCCCACGTGGACAGGCAGACATGGAGCTCAGGTCCTCTATTGCAGATGTGATGTTAAATTCACATTCAGAAACAGGCATTAAAAATCGCTGCGCTTCAGTGGACCTTGGCATACCCAACTTCTTGTATGGTGAACGGTGAACACCTAGTAGTTCTTGTATCTGAAATATAAAAGAAGGCTCATGTGATATACAGTAACAATATTAATTTCTAAAATACATGCAATTGCAAAAGCATATCACCAAACTTGAAGAAATTCAAAAGATGGGGGAACCAGCGTTTTATATGACAAGTTTGGACAACAGTACCATAGCAACAGGAACTCTAAACCAAACCTGAAGTTTTAGACAAAGGGAAAAATTCTCCGGCTATGCATTTTTCAAGTTTCCACATTCTCTCTAGCACTATATATGGACATGAGCATTTGTGAGAGTGATATCCTACTCCTACACCGCAGAGATATTCAAGTTATACATCTGACAACATTACCACCTTGCAGCTCCTAAAAAAAGAGTACAATGCAGGGATAAGAGTCCAGGTCACAAAGAATTTTACAAACCAAACTATTTCAAGCTGCTATGTACAATGTACATTTCACTATTTCAGTAGATGTAACAGCACTCAACATAAGCAATACTATCACAAGACAAAAGTTATACAGCATAAGTTCAAAGATGAAATTGCCCCCGCATTTATTGATTGGAAACAGAGTACTTGCTGTATTTGAACAGTTACCACTGCTAGTGGGGTAGTGGCAAATGTGAGACAGGTGAATGTGAGAGGGATTAGATGGGTCATCTTATTATCCAATAGTGGCAAAAAAGTTAATACATGCCCAGAACTAGCATTACAACAAGCTACTTACATTCAAATTTCAAACCATCATTACAGGTTTTAGAGATCAGCCCGAAGAGTTTTTAAATGTGATCATGGCCGTGGCAAGAACAGATTATGCACTCGTGAAAAACTAAAACGCTAATCAGTCACATAGATTGGTCCGGAACCACATTACAGTTTACAAATTCACAAACCTTGTCAGACTCGAGCTCACGCTCGCCATTGAGCACAACCACCCGAGCGCAACCCTCAAATCCAAGATCGTGCACCCACACAGACGCAGCGAAAGTGACGAGCGCCACCCTGATCCCCTCTGGCAGCCCCTGCACGACCCTGCGCACCTCGTCCTTGAGCACGGCGAGCTCCTCGGCCGCGGTGGCCGCATCGATCACGAACACAAGCGCCGGCGGGCCCCGGCCCCCGGCCTCAGCGGGGTCCGGGGGCAGCGCGTATTCGACGCTGGAGTGGGTGGGGAAGAGCTCGGCGGGGAGCGCGTCGGGGGCCAGCTGGCGCGGGAACGGGTTGGCGGCGGCGCCGCAGAATGGGCAGGACCAGCGCGCGGAGCCGTGGTGCACGCGCGAGAACGGGTTGAGCGCGGCGCCGCACCCGGGGTGGCGCAGCGGAGCGGCGCGTAGGGGAGCAGCGGGAGGAGGTCGGGCGCCGTGGGGTGCTGCAGCGGCGAGCAGAGGACGGCGGTGGGCACGACGAGGGACGCGGCGGCGGGGGGCGTCGGCGGCCACGAGTGCCACGGCCATCGGAGGCCCTCCACGGCCTCCAACTCCGCGAAGTCCATCGGAATCGGAGCCCGATCGGGATGGTGGTCGCCGCGGTGGAGTAGCGACTAGGGTTTGTTTGCCTTCGTCTTCCCAGTGTGCTTTTTTTTTTTTTTTTTTTTTTTTTTTTTTTTTTTGCATTTGGGTTCCTTTCTCGTCAGGAGAATTTGGATTGGATGCTTCCTTACCTTTCAGCTACTGTGCTGCAACTTTGGTCAAATGGTGGCCGTCGGATCTTCTTCGAACGGTTGATCTTGGGGCAGACGGAGACGGAGTTTTGCATTGTCAGGTTGGGCTGGTACTGGCCCAAAAGGGACGTGGATTAAATACGGGCCAGGCCCAATTTTGAGGGCCAATCAGACTGAATGAATATTCACTGGGATGTAGTAGGGTCCACTGATTCTATTGGGCCACAGTCCCACTGCACTCTTAATTTTTCTTTCACCAGGTCCACCGATCCTGTTTTCGTCACTGAAAATGAAGCAAAAGAAGATTGCGTCGTCACAGTAGCACCGTTTGTTCCTCCGCGTGTTCTATGCTGCTCCAGTACCCACCTGCTCCCGCTCCGGTCCGCTACATTCCGTCGTGTCTCGAGCCTCGAGCGTGTTCTATTCTGCTCCAGTAAGTACCCACCTCTGCTCCAGTATCCACAATGGCACAATCGCACATGGCGACGATGTATGAGCGCAGCGCGTGCTGACCTCAACCTCCACGAGTCAACGTTACTTCTGCTCCAGTACCCACCTGCTCCGGTCCGCTACATTCCGAAGTGTCTCGTGGCAGTTCGGGGCCGCAGTCCGCACAGCCAAATGTCAACGCCCGTTTGTTTTGGTTTATTTGGAGGCGCCGGCGCCGCACAAAAAGAAGACGACCACTCCTGGGCTGCTCTGCAATTTCAAGACTATCCAGGGTGGATACATAGTATACATGTATACTCCCTTGGCAAATCACACGTCGGCCTAGTACTCTTCAAGGTATCTCCGACCGACATGACAAGTGACATCATCCCATCCGTATGTTTGACGCAGACGTGCACTGGCGGTAACACTTGTTTTCAACCAAACCAATCGTCACACACGCGGTAAATCAGTGTAGGTTATGCTGATACGGGTAAATATTATACGGAGTATTAACTTAATTAATGCGGTGCACGGTGTCCCGCTCGGATTCGTTACTCGATCTTTGATGTTTTACTATATGTGTTTGCGTGTGAAACCCAAGGATTCCAATTTCCCTTTCCAAATACTACTAGGAGTATGTCGCAGAGGTGTTGCTCTCAGACAGCTCGTGTAGACGTCCACGTCACTAGTAATACTCTTTTTTTTTTTTTGAGCAAAACGTCACTAGTAATACTCGATACGTACTCCCCAGTAGATGTAATTATTTGGGCTGTGTTTCTGTCCATTCAAATAAAAAATGTTTTCCGTCTGTTTACTCTCCCTCTTCTCTCCATGACGATACTATTTTAATCAGAGTGAATCGACTCATGTCCCGTGGTCGACTCCTGACACACTTCATGCATATGTTTGCTCCAATGGTGCATGCATCGACTCATGCCCGACTCATGCCAAGTAAAATAATCCGATGAGCCGCTTTAGAAACACCACCGGAGAAACCCTTAGGGCAACCACAATGTCTCAAAAGATGATTGATCTTAAGTATTTATTGTTGCTACATAAATGCACCTTATGCATTGTGGACAAACACCTTAAACCAATGTGCACCTCAAGCTTGTGGTCAACCATATAAGCAAATGAAAAACAATTTAATTTGTTACCTATCGATCATTTCCCTATCCTAGTATTGCTGTCAGAAGAATAAAGATGGGAGGGTAGGAGAATAATCTATGACCACCTTATTGCTATACCATTATGGAGTGTGCGTAGTTGTTGCTCACAAAAGTAGACCTCACCCTTAATGTCAATATTATGCATGCACATTGCGCATACCCTAGGGCCGCCGTGGATATAGTGGTCTCAAGTGCCACATATGAATCGAGTATATAAAGATCACACCTTCTTGTAGTCTCGTAGGTGCTCAGAGTGGTGTGCAAAGGCATCGAATGCTTGCTCTGACAAAAGCATGAGGCATCCACGCGAGCATGCGATGTGAAAATGGAGAGAACAGAGAGACTGACGGACAGCTAGGTGAAACAAGTGAGGCGGTAGGATTTGTGAAGATAGTAGGGTCTCAGACCATAATGCCTACATATACATCTACTTTTTCGGCGAGGCTAATATTTTTTAAAGACGCCTTGGCCCTGCCCTTTTTTTCGACAACAGGCCCTGCCCTTAGGAAAATACGGAATCATGGAAGCGTTTACGAAAAACACGAGAGAGCATGACCATAGCTGCGAGGAAATTACCACAGCTAGAAAAGGACTGCAGGAAAAGACCAAGGCGAGGTAGCCTCGGCATTCGAGCCGGTCAAATCACAGCTTATCGGATTTGGCGTACATAATTAAAGAACGAAAATACAACTGCTTTACCGGGCAATCCTCACTGGTGACGCACCAGCCTGGACAATGAGTCATGACGACGACGACGACGTCCCAGCGTGCATGCCCACGTAGGATTATATGTATTTTCAGAAAAGGGTAGGAGACTGCGAAAAAACTGACAAAACCTTGGTCATCGGAATTGATAACCATAGATTTGATCTATTTTAGAGTTTTTCAAATGTGAGCTTTATAAACTCAGTGATGATGTAAACTTAACTGCTGTTATTGTAATGCAACTTGACATCATGCTAAGGGCCAAATCATCACTCTCCCCGCCTGGTGATTTTATAATAAAAAACCAAGGTGGCTAAAAAAATTAAAATCAAGCCAACTCAAATATGTCATCTACCCAACATACTAATTCAAATTTTGGCATGTCGAGCTCGTGAACTAAACCAAAACATCCCAAACACGACAATGTCGGAAAGATCACGGTATCATCTACTGATCTACATTTTTTTTAGATAATGGATAATCTATTGATCTACATGCTAACACTTCTTAATAAATCCTTCTCTTTTACTAATATATAATACATATAATTTTTATCTCTGTTTTCTCTTTCTCGTTTTCTACGTGCTACACCTTTTCAGTCCTTATATTAGCTAGTGTGACTAGAGCTAAAACGCCATTTATTAGGGTTGCCTTAATCTAGAAACTATGAGATAAATTCTATACTTGCCAAATTTTGTAGACATTAAACATTAAACTTTAATGGATTTTTTAAATATCTTAGTTTCGTGTAGACATATTCTTTTATCTAAGAAATTATTTCCTCGTCTCTTTTTTTTTTGGGTGAACTGTCATCTATTTTTTTATTCAATATTTTTTTAGTTGATATCTTATTCGTAACGATGGGATTCGTCTAGAGTGCTGAGCGGGGAGGTTTATGAATTGCGAGAAAGATGGAGTACCTGTCAGTCTATTCTCCGTCGCATACTCGCATTGCATCCCTGTCCTTTCCGATCCGACACGCAGTATGCCCGCGGCCCGCCCGCAGCCGGATGTGGTGACGCGCTCGGGCCAGCATCCACTGCAGCCGTCTAGGGCCAGCGGCCGCGCAGCCTCCAGCCCTCCACGCACTCCCACTCGCGGCTGCTGTACGACGAAAAGGAAAGATGCCCCGGGGTGGCGTGCGGCGCGCCTGCCGCACCTAAGCCCTGCCCCGGGTGGCCGCCGCCCCCTGGCTGGTCCGCGCCCGCCGCCCCGTGGACCAACCAACCCGGCTCTGGCTCGGCGCGTGGGCATCCAATTCGGTGCGGACCAGGTGCAGGCTCCACACGGCGATCCGCGTCACCATCGTCGCGCCCGAACAAACGCAGCTCGACGAGCTCGGCGTCCTGCTCTTGGCGGCCTCTCGGACCCGTTGACTGGTATCTGCTGGCTAACGCAAACGCAAACACGCGCCCTTGCCCCTGCGTCCTCTCAGGAGTGCAGCATGATGATGCCTTTTGCGATACTGTACAATTCTGCATTTCAAACAGTGGTCAGTGGTCCAGTGGAGGAGAGTAGTCGAATCTAAAAGTAAGCATCACTTTGCACAACTACGAACGCTTATGAGTATTTGGTCAAACCGGAAACTCACCTCTCCATCTCTCCTAGTCCTAGCATACTAGACATATGCTTTATAACATTTACAACAAACTATGATTCATCCACACTGATCATTTTTTATTGCTTTGACAGGAGGAAAAAAAAAATCTTAACTTAAAATGTCATGCCAATTTTGGACCAATAGGATTGGCGGTTTGAAATAGCCTAATTTTGGACTGGTTTTGTTACAGCCTATATTCAACATTAACACGGTCTAGCCATTAACACAGTCTAGACGTCTACTCTAAATAACATCTCTATAATTTAGACAGCACCTCGGTTTGTGGTAGATTCAATTTTCAAATGTGCCCCTTGAATGGTCTCGGTAGAAAATATATTATCAAATCAGATATTCAGATATGTCAACAATATCTGGCTGTTTTGGTTGCGCTAGCTGCCCTGCGGCTGCAGCCGCCGCAAAAAGACATTTGCAGCTGTAATTGGTCATTTTGGAAGTAAAACAGGCTAACATTTGGGGGTTTCACTGAAAAACACCCCGTCAATTCATAAAATCATTGATTACACAACGCATGAGCTTTAATTTAAGCACCACAAGCACAATTACGATTCCTTTCATCCCGCACCGTTAATAACAGACTGATTGCTCGCGCTCGTATTCGTAGATCCACCCGTCGCTGGAACACACGAACCCTACAGAGCGAGCGAGAGCAGCCACGCCCACGCCCACGCATCTCTCCTCTCTCCTCTGCGCTCCTCTGAAACTCTCCTGCCTTTTCTCTCTCCCGTCGTCGCCATTTATTGCTCCTCGTCGCAAAATTTCTGTCGTAGAATAAAGGGGTCATCCGTCCACCGTCCACGTGGGCGGCGGTGGCGGTTGCGGTTGCGGTTGCGGCCACGGCGGCGGCGGGGGGGCGCCGGAGATGTGAGAGCCGCCGTGCCGCTGGAGATGGCTGCGGCGGCGCCGGGCACCACCGGGGGCGAGGCGAAGAAGCGGGGCGCGTCGCGGAGCTGGATCCTGCTCGACGCGGCCGGGGAGGAGCGGGTGCTGGACGCCGATAAGTACGCCATCATGCACCGCGTCGACATCAACGCGCGCGACCTCCGCATCCTCGACCCGCTGCTCTCCTACCCCTCCACCATCCTCGGCCGCGAGCGTGCCATCGTCCTCAATCTCGAGGTGCGTCCCCACCCCCTGGTCCAGTCCCGTACGCCTCGTCAATTCAATTGCGTCGTTTTTCGTTCGTTGGATGGCGTGGGAGGAATCATGGAACAGCGTATGCGGGCGGGGTTTCCTGTGATTGATTTCTCAATTTCGCGTCCCCTTCCTGGATTTTCGGGTGGTATGTGTTGTTTGCGGCTAGATATGGTGCTGCGAACGGAGTGATAGAACCAAATTGTTGTTAGGTGAACTGATCCCCTAGTCGCGGGTGATTTTTCTGTATGATCCTAACGATTATGTTGGATCATGCTGTTCTGCTTTTTCATAGTAAATGTTGCTGAGTACTTATAAAGGAGATTCCTAACGACTTTTTTTTTTCATTTGATGGGATCTTCGTCGGTGGCTCGAGCAGCATATAAAGGCAATCATCACTTCCGACGAGGTGAATTTTACTGCTTAGTATTTCCTCCTTCCGATTTTAGCTGCTAGGAGCTTTCAAGTCGTTCCCTCCTATAAACTGAGTAATCACAGATCTCTGCAGGTTATATGCAACTTCACTAAACTGGATGATTAGTTATCCATATAAATTTTTGAAGAGAAAGTGATATGTTTCCTTCTCATGAATGCATGGCTTCATTCTGCCCTCGAACCCCCCATTTTAAATGCCCTCGAACCCCCATTTTAAATAGGAGCTCACTATACTAGTTCTCAGGTCATGCTGCTACAAAATAATTGGAAAACCGTAGTTTATTTGATTGATGAATTGAGGATCTTAAATATCTCATTCTTAGCTGTCGCAAACGTGGTTACTCACTACTGTTGTATTTGGATTGGCTCAGGTTTTGCTTAGGGATCCTTCTGATGAGAATGTAATCCCTGTAGTAGAGGAGCTTCGTAGGCGGTTAGCACCATCAATTGCCACTCAGCATGATGGAAAAGAGAACTTAAGTGGCCAGCATGATGCGGAAGGGGCAGAAGAAGATGGTAAGTTGGGCTCTGCTTTTTTCCTTTTGGACTAAAAGCTCTGCTATTTTGTTTATCAACTGCTTATGGTAGAAGGACACTATATCTGTGTAATGTTGATGTGGTTACTTTGTTAACATTTGTCCCTCTTTTTATTGGAACAAGCAAGCAAGGGAATTTTTGTATAGACAAATAAATGTATACAGGAAAGAAATGCATATAAAGTTTTGATTGAGATATGGCCACACCATTTGTTTCTCTTTTTATAATAAAAAAATATGTCCTTATCATGGGAAATTCTTTTGGCAAAAATATATGATGTTAGTCCAAGTAAAAATGTCGAAAGTATATAGCCATGGCACTTGGCACCTGATGCTCTATTGGGTCTCCTTGCACTTGTCCAATAGTGTTGTATGACTCTGCAATTTAAAATATGTCCGTTTAACTTCCCCTAATAGTTTTGGATAATGAAGGTAACTTGAGATATTCAAACTATGATTTGGTTGTAACATGTGTGTGCCTGTCCTCGCATGTGTGTCCATCACTTTTCTTCCCTAACAAAGATGATAATCATATAGCCAGAGCACAGCAACATATTTTATTTCTAAGTATTGTACCAAATCAACACTTGATTTATATGAACCTTTGTGATTCATTTTGGCAAAGTGATCCTGGTTTTTCTTAACATTTCTATTATACAAAACAATCTATAGTTGACATGGCATTTGCCGCCAGATCCCCTTGCATCAATTGGCGTGCAAACTATATATCTGTGTGGTCCGTGCTAGATGAAAGTACAGGAACGCCCTGGCCATTGTTTCACACACATTTATTCTTCTATTTGTCTTAGTAGATTCCCACAGTAGCTATATACAAGTCATTAACATCTTGCTATCTGATTTCATGAACTCTGCAGAATCTCCTTTTGAGTTCCGTGCATTGGAGGTTACTCTGGAAGCAATCTGCAGTTTCCTTGATGCGCGCACTACTGAGCTTGAGACCGATGCTTACCCAGCTTTGGATGAGTTGACATCCAAGGTGAGTGGATGTGTTTGGATACTGTGTTTCAGTAGTACACACTTGATTTGAACATCCTAGCATGTTTTAATAAAGTTCAAGCATCCTAGAAACATGATATGAATTATTTTAGATATCATTTAAAGATGGGCTAATTGCATGATGCAGAAATGTGCTACTTTATTCTTTTGTATAAGTAAAATTTAAATATATATGTGGGTATTGGATAGAAGTAATCCTGCATAATCGCATTGCTGTTGCTTTTGTGTAGGGGACTAGGTAGAGTTATCATTATTCAGTAGAAATTGCTACACAGAACTATGACAAAAGATTGCAACATCATTTAGCTTTATTGTATTTATCCTACCTCCCTTCTGATGAGAGATATTCTTGCATCAATTTATTAGCAATCAAATTTACACGCTGGTTTGCAAATAAGGCTAAAAAAACTGACACTGTTACTTTTGTGGGCATGCTAGTCTGAAAACATGGGCTACAGTATAAGCCATGTTTGTGTAACACAATTTTCAATTCAGTCTAACAGATAACATACTGTATGATTAAGCTTCATTCAGTTTGAAATGTTAGCTACTTTGCATGGAGGGCCCTAGAATAAACTAAATTTGCATTGGTAAGTAGTATTGGCAAAGCATGCAAATCTACCTCTTGCCAACAACATATGTTTCCAACTTTCCATACAGCCATGAAGGCATGTCAGGCTAAGATCTTTCTAATTCCTTGCTGCATTCATACATTCTGCATACTAATTTGTCAGTATTAAGCCGAGCTGTTGTGGCCATCGCAGATCAGTAGCCGCAACTTGGATAGGGTACGGAAGTTGAAAAGCGGCATGACAAGATTGACCGCAAGGGTTCAGAAGGTCTGGTTCTGGTTTGTCATACCTCATTTGGTTTGCTACGTGATACTTTTCTGTACAGTTTTTCATGGGGGTATTTTCTTTAGAATGTGATCATTGTGTTGTTCACTGTGTCTGAATGTCATGTTGAAATGCCAATTCTCCTGCTTTGTGCAAGCTTAGTTCTGACCCTGAGCCATGCCACTGTAAGAGGCTAGATAGTCGTGACAGAAAGTGCTCTCTTTTTGGCCTTGTGGGATTGACATGCTTCCAATCGACTTCAAGGGGAATGATTGTTTTCCTAGTAGGTTCAACTTATTCATTTCAATATCAAAAGTTAACATGTGGTTGCTGTTAGTTAGTTATCATGAAAGTGACTTGCTTTGAACTATCTTAGTTTTGTACTATATTGTTTGCCTTAAAATGCTCAATGGGAGTGAGTCTTTTAGTTTCCTGAAAAATATATTCTTTCAAATTGAGCCAACAGAAATCGGTTGAGCCCTCTGAATAAGATGTTCACAATGTATCCATGCATGAGCTAATTGTGTATAATGTATGCCTTCTATTCACGTGTTAGGTATATTTTCAAATTTTCATCTGTACTGCCATTTGAGGTGCACTTTTCATTTATACCACCAGTCCATGTTAATGGTGTGAACCAGACCCCACATGTAATTGACTATCTTGATAGTATAAATGAAAATTGCCTCCCAAATGATGCTATGAATAAAAATTCCCCTTAGTGTTATTTTATTTCATGACATTAGTATTCTTGGTGAATAGTGATAGACCACTAGCACTGTTTCTCTTCGTGGTTTAGGAATCACAAGAATGTTCTCTATTTGCCAGGTGAGAGATGAGCTTGAACAATTATTGGATGACGACGACGACATGGCTGATCTTTACTTGTCTAGAAAGTTGGCTGGGGCATCTTCCCCCATCAGTGGTTCTGGTGGACCACATTGGTTCCCTGCATCCCCAACTATTGGTTCAAAAATATCAAGAGCAAGCAGAGCCAGTGCAGCTACTGTGCATGGAAATGAGAATGACGTTGAAGAGCTAGAGATGTTGCTAGAGGTTTGCATTTTGTTCCGTAACCAGACAGAGATAACTTATCAGTTGTCATTATCTTGGTTGAGTACCTTTTTTTTTTTTTGGTGGGGAATATCTGGGTTGAGTACTTAAAGATTTAAAGATACTATTATAATCTGCAGGCATATTTCATGCAAATTGATGGCACATTAAACAAATTGACAACGGTAAGTTGGTGCAGCTGATTTTAAGTTTTACAGAATCACAATAGACTAGCAAAGCCCTTATGCTGCTGTTCACATGGGTATTGTTTAAATTCTAATTCTGTAAGAGAACTTTTAGGATTTAGCTATGTTGACGTTGTATTTGTTTGCAACACCTTTTCAGCTGAGAGAGTACATTGATGATACAGAAGATTACATCAATATCCAGGTAATGTTGTCCTGTATAGATGCATACTGCATTTTATGTTTCGATCATTCAGTTTCTAAATACATTTTGTTTTTTATTCTTTTGCTGTGCAGCTTGATAACCACCGTAATCAGTTGATTCAGGTATAGTTTGCAATAAACTGGACCCCTCATCATGTTGCTCTTTGCTAGAGATGTAGAAATGTCAGAGTTACATATTGATTTTAGAGAAAGGTGTCACTTTTAGTAGTTTGACGTGTAATCACTTGGTGCTGAATGTGCATTCCATATCACCCAAGCAAAGTCCTGAGTAATACTTGTTGCATTTTTGCACTCTTTTGCAGCTAGAGTTATTCTTGAGTTCTGGGACTGTCTGCCTGTCGCTGTACTCGTTAGTTGCTGGAGTCTTTGGTATGAATATTCCATATGCCTGGAATGACGGCCATGGATACGTCTTCAAATGGGTAAGTTTCTACTCACAATACAGCACATATAATCATGCGTTGCTTGGTGTAACTTGTTCCTCCTGTGACAGGTGGTTCTTGTATCAGGGCTATTTTGTGCCTTCATGTTTGTCTCCATTGTTGCGTATGCGAGACACAAGGGTCTCGTCGGATCCTGAATAGCTGAAATAACTGCAACTTGCTTCCATCAACTGTAAATTTGAGCCAGTGAGCATCGACATTGCAGGGTGATTCATCTCTTGTACCAAATTCGGTAGTATCAAATTGGGGATGTTGAATAGGAACTATAATAGGAAAAAGTTAATACAAAAGAAATATATTATGTTTGCCCCGGTTTCATAATGCTTTCATCGAAAGATTCAAGATATTATGTTATTAGCTAGGTATACCTCTTTCTGGAACGATTTTCATAGCTATGCACAAGCATTATCTTTTTTTTTTTTTTTTTGAAATTTTTCCTGCAGTATCTTTGAATTTTCGTTTAGCATACGTGGTAGCAGACTCACTCAAATTGCATTTTATATGCACTTGTGCCTCTTACGGGAGGACAATTTTTTTTTTTTTTTTTTTGAAAGGAATACGAGGACGATTTTTTTCAAACATCTTTACGGCTTCATCTGGATGCTGTATATTTCGTGATGTTGAAGCTCCATTTTCCATGTGGAATCTAAATCCCTACTCGTTACATTTTCGAATTAGTGGTAGCACGCTGGTACTACCAAACGTCACAACATATTCTCGTGTGATTAGAGGTCTACTAGAGGCGTTTGCCACCGGTAAAACCCCTCTAGTTTCCGTGTGATGCCAATACCAACCAACATAGAGATTTGTGGTAAGAAAAGAAAAAAAACCCAACTACATACAGATTACAGAGGGGTGTGAACTATATGCGAGAGGGACATGACACGAGCGGGATATAAGGCCCAACGTCCAGACTCCAGAGTAGACGAAAGCCCATCCGATGTATATGGAGAGCCTTTATTTATCCCTCATTGAGATTTGTACCCAAACGGAGAGCTACGAGGAGACTGTATTTGCCAATTCTGCAAGAGAATACGGATGAGCTTCTCCTTGGACAGCAAATGCAGAGCTAAGCGAGATTGAATTTGGCCAGAATACGGACGAGCTTCTCCTTGGACAGCGGCTGCAAGCACACAGGGTAGAGAGAGACGTTATCAGGAAATGATCACCCAGCCTTCTTGAAAGGAACGATCATTCATCAGAGAGCCGCTTTTACACTGCCAAGTGCCAACATATCCCCTCTACAAGATTGAAACTGAGTAGTGTCAGTGGGTGACCTTGGGCGTGAAGTCGTCGGCCCCGGCCTTGATGAACGCGTCGACGTCTGACGGGAAGGTGTCGCTGGACAGCCCGACGATCGGGGTCGTCACGCCCATGGCCCTAATCCGCCGCGTCGCCTGTGCGCACGCACGCCGGCGCCGGCGGCGGAGGCAGAGCAAGTCAGCTCGGCGCACCAGTTAAATGGCAAAGCGCACGCGCTCACGCATATGGCATGACGCACCTCGTGCCCGTCCATGACGGGCATCTTCCCGTCGGTGATGATGAGGTCGTAGGCGCCGGCGCCGCCATCCCGCACGCGCCGCACCGCCTCGGCGCCGGTCCCCGCCTCGTCCAGCTCAACTTTGCCGACGGCCGACCTCAACAGCGCCCTCGCCAGAACCTGCAGCTAGCAGGCCGGCCCGGCTAGTGACCATCGAACATAAAACATCAGTTTGCGCGTGGAGGCGCACTGCGTCAAACGTACGTACCCTGTGGATCTCCTCGTCCTCGACGAGGAGGACCCTGAGAACCTTGCGCTCCGCCGCCACGCCGGCCATTGCAGGACGCTCAATGCCTTGACCAGACCAGGCCAGACGACCTGAACGCCCTCAAGTGCGACGAGGATGCGGTGTCAGTTAGTCCGGCGCGCCGGCAAACGGCACGGCAGTAGCAGGCGTTTTAAGTAGCCGGTGGAAGATCCATCGCGCAGATGGCTGTGCCTGCCGGGACAAGAAGCATTGCACAGAGAGGCTCATGGCTGCCGCCTCTACGCAATCTACCCTACCGGCGCCCGGCTCGTTTCGGCAAAGCCGCCAAGGCTCCATGTGCTCATGACCTGAATCTGTTCGTCGTCGCGCTGTGCGTGCGTGTGCGTGTGGCTCCCAGCACTCAGAGGCGTGCACATACGCGACCGGGGAGGGGCACGGTACTCCATACATGCCCGATCCATCAATGGAACTGATGCGAGATGGGTGCTCCAAACCACACGCGACATGGCGCGGTTACTGCGATCGGCAAGCGCTACCGCTTTGAGGGGGTGCGCACTGGCGTCTGGCGATCCAAGCCGCGGATCACCGGCCTCGGCTGTTTGCCCGGACAAATGCTAATTCTGGCGGTACCTGGACTGGACGATAGCGCGAATAATTGGGCGGCCTGGCTGCTGCCTGCCTTGTCCGGTGGCCGCTAGCAACGGCGGCAAGTGGCCTGCCTAGCCTAACCCCCTACGGCGCTCGAGATCTTTCGGGGGATCGTGTGTGTGTCGTCAGTGCCTCGATCCGACGGCGGCGGCGAGGCAAGAGGTAGCTGCTGCAGCGTTACAAGCGGCGACAGACGCAGATGCGTGTGGGCCCGACGTAGGAATCACCGAATCGGCGTCCCTGCTCGCTATGTGTCGCCTACTCGCACCACCACACGCGTCAGGCTAACAGGCCCCTGCTGCTGAAGGACGGAGGGCTTCTGATTCCGAGTGAGATTGTGGGCTGTTCCGCATATATGGTTGCCAAGAAACAAGCCTACTCATCATCCGCCTTCACTCTGGCAGGACAGTAGCCCACGGCTAGTTCTCGCCGCCGCAGCTCACCACAGCAAATGCCAGCCACCCAGCTACCAACGGAATCGGGCACACAGCAACCAAACCACCACCAGAACCCAGATAGTCGTTCAATGACGTCTCCCGGAACCGCAAGGGACCCCGAGCAACGCGCTCGGCAGGAGCCACAGCTGCTGCACCGCACGGCGCTAGTGTACCTGCTCTCGACGGCTCGTATACACGGGAGTACGGGACTAGCAGTCACGCACCGCGGTCGGCTTGGATGCCGTGACCCTGCTACTAGCACCGGGCCTCCTACACGGTCTCGACGACGCACTAGTAGATGACCCCGCAGGCCCAGCCGGCCGAGCCACCACGGATCGCCGGCTGTCCAGGTGGCCGGTCAGGTTAGTCGCCATCGATCGCCACGAGGAAAATTGATTAATTAACACAATAACATACAAACTCTCCCTCAGCTCTCGCCCTCTCGCTCTACTCTCTCACTCTAATCTCACATAGACTCTCTCTTCATCGACTCTCACCCTCTCACTCTTCTCTCTAATCTCACCCTTCGACACTAACATTATTGACTACTAACTAATTAACACAAACCTTCAACACACACCTCCACCTCTCCCTCACACTTGTTGGTGTATGCTACTGTGTGCCTGCACCATGGTATCGGAGAGATCGTCTACGAGTTCTGCCATGGCTACCATGCCCCCCAGTGTTGGCGCCGGCGGCGCCGTCCTCGGTGGCGGCCCTCGCGTTGGCATCGTTGTTGGCCCCCGTATTCGCCGCAACACAGGCGCGACAACGGCTCAGGAAGCGCAGCATGAAGGCGAAGCACCTTAGGGATTGCAACAAGACAAATATCTTAAGGTGCCCAATGTAGTAAGGGCAGCTCCAGTATGCAATCGATTTTACCCTCCAAAACTTTTAGTGTATCAGAGAGATCAAAATGGCCACAGTGTAGAGTTCGGTATGTGGTAATAGCACCAACTAAAAAAGTATTTTTTTCCTCCCTGGGTCTCTCGGTGCTTGTGTCAGGTACCAGCGTACCGTCTTCACAGGTAATGATTTTTTAAATCACTATGGTTCGACGCATACTCAAGATGCAAACTTTACTCTGACAAGCATGGTTCGCACACTGGAGCGCCCTTGGTTTGGTACATCGATGCATATGGTTTGCTTTTTTAACACACCGGAGGTGCTCTGAAGATATCCCGCCCCATGCCTCTAGAATAAAAAAGAATGCAGACGAACACTAGATTGGGCTCATCATGCTCATCATGCGGGGAAGGTGCGTCCGACGATGAAGCGGCTGACGGCGGCGGCTTCAATGGTGGTGCTAGAGGTGGAACACAGACGTGGTGTGTAGGGGGGCATGTGTCCTCCCCGATTGAACGGTTGGGATAAAAAAAAAGATATGAAGTCATAAATAGTAATGGTAGCTCTCCCCACCGGCGCCATAAACATCGTCCGAATGTCCCCTCCGTGTCCGTCGCAGACATCGAGGTCGATATCAAGAAACACTTTTGACGTCGAGGTCGATATCAAGAAACACTTTTGACGTCGCGGTCGATATCAACACACACTTTTGTCGGGTCCTATTGCCCTCCAACACTAGGACTATCATACAGTTACATTCATAACAAAATAACAGGTCATAGTAACATGTGCGTCTAAATCACTATGAAGGTAACTACAAATAAGGAATAATAGCCTACCCCTTAATTTTAAAGCAAAGGACCAAGTTTTTTTTTTCCCTTTTTTGGAGAAAGGCAAAGGACGTAGGGTATTGATCTCAACAGTGGCATCAAAATCATCTTCTCTTCTAGCTGATTGTCTCATCCTGATTTTCAACACAAAGCATAACTGACCATCTCTTCTAGCTGATTGTCTCATCCTTATTATCTCATCCTGAACTACCATGCTCAAATGGGTCAGTGCTTGTTCCCATATGTTGGCTCTATCTTCACATTCGGAGGAAGATGTCCAACCTGGCAGAGATGGAAAGATGCGAAACATGACTGAAATGAAATAAACACATTGTAGCAAAAGCTTTTCGGGAGTAAAATGGTCAAGGCAAGATCAATTCAGAGACCAAAAGCTAACAGGCCCCTCCTGCCGAAGGACGGAGATTCGGAACGAGATTTTGGGCCCAGTCCTCCCGTTCACTCCGCCAAGGAAAGCCCAGTAGCCCATGACTAGTTCTCGTCGGCGCACCTCACCATGCAGAATGCCAGCCAAGTAAGGAAAAAGTCACTTTGGTCCCGGGCTTTGCGAAAGTCAGATTTTGGTCCTCAACTCTAAAACGTGGACAAAACGGGTCCCTCAACTTTTCAAACCGTGCAGATTTCGTCCCTCGGCGGGTTTGGGACGGTGGTTTTTTACAATAACTCCGGTTTTGCTACGGTGAAGGTGGTTTCGGTTTTTCCCTTTTCTTATTTATTTAATTTAAATCTTTCAAAAATCATAGTAAATCATAGAAAATTTATAAAATAGAAAATCTAATTTTGTTGGACTCCACATAAGTAGAGCTACACAATAAATATATAATATGGTATACTTTAATATAAAATTTTTTGCTATGAAGGTTTTGTCTTTTTCTTTTTATTTATTTCATCTCAATATTTAAAAAATCATAATAAATTATAAAAAATCATAAAATTGAAAAACCAATTTTGCTAGACTCCACATGAACATATTTATACAATAAAGATATATAGGTGTACTATTTAATTTATTGGCGGGATCCATCGATCAGACGCATACGTGCGCGGTAGGTCAGACAAAGACAAACCTAGCTAACCTAACCTAGCTAAAGAGCCCACAGTAACTACGTCACTGTGTTGTTTGCGCGCCTCATGTGGAGTCCAACAAAATTGAATTTTTATTTTATAATTTTTCTGTAATTTACTATGATTTTTAAAGATTGAGCTGAAATAAATAAAAAATAAAAAGGCAAAACCTTCTAGCAAAAACTTTGTACTAAAGTATACCATATTATATATTCATTGCGTAGCTCTACTCATGTGGAGTCCAACAAAATTGAATTTTCTATTTTATGAATTTTCTGTGATTTACTATGATTTTTGAAAAGATTCAGCCGAAATAAATAAAAAAAAAAAAAACGAAACCACAGCCACTGTAGCAAAACCGGAGTTTCAGCGAAACCACCGGTCCAAACCCCCGGGGATGAAATCTGCACGGTTTTAAAAGTTGAGGATTTGTCCTTTTTTTAAGGGACCAAAATCGACTTCAAAAGTTGGCGACCAAAAGCGCACTTTTCCGCCAAGCAACTAGACCCCGAGCAACGCGCTCGGGACGACGCTATCAGTTATTTTTTTAATTTTTTTTTCATACGCCTGTCCAGCTGTCCTTGTCGTCCAGGCACACACACAGCTGCTGCGCCGCACGGACGGAGCGCCTACTTGAAAGTATATAGGGCTAGCAGTGGCAATGGCGCGCCGCGGTCGGCTTGGATGCCGCGACCCTGCTACTAGCTAGCGGGCCTCCTTCTGCACGGTTGACGACGCACTAGTAGATGCTCCGGCGCACGCCCCGCCGCCAGAGCCACCACGGATCGCCGGCTGTCCAGGTGGCCACTGCCGGGTAGCTCCTCCCGTTGGCCGGTCAGTTTAGTCGCCATCGATCGCCACGACCAAATATACCGTTGGCTTCAACTTATCAGCCACGTACGGAACAATGTTTTTCTCCAACGACAAGACAGGACCAAACGGCTTATCAGCAGCCGAAACTGGTAGCCGTGCGTTCGAGAGTTGAGAATCTGCTGGTGGCTGGTGCTGGTCCGCCAGAGGCCAGGAGTTTCCTTGCTCCACCACCCGTACTGCAAGTACGGCCGGCAACTGGACATGGAAAAGTTTTGTTGACACGACAGTGTGTTTAGATCATGAAAGTTATCACTGTTCCGAACTGAAAAACTCCGTAACAATTTTTGTTTGTTAGTGAGATAACTAGACTTAAAAGATTAGTCTCGCAAAGTATATTTAAACTGTGCAATTAGTTATTTTGTTACCTACATTTCAAACTCCATGCATATGTCTTACTCCCTCCGTCCCTAAATAGATGTCATTCTCGCTTCCCGAGAAGTCAACGTTTTCAAATGCACCCAAGAATTATATATTAAAAATATATAAATATTTGTGCTAAGTAATTAGTATCATTGAAAAGATCTTTAACTCTAGTTTTTTTAATAAATTTATCCGGAGATATAAATGTTGCACGTATTTTCTACAAACCTAGTCAAAGTTGAGAAAGTTTGAGGCGCACGCACCCCATAGCGACATCTAAAAAGGGGACGGAGGGAGTAGACATTTAGTGATTCGATGTGACGAGAATTTTAGAGTTTCAACATAATTCCAGTGATCTAAAACACACCAACTGGCCTGGTTTAGATGGCAGATTTTTTGCCACAAAATTGCAAATTTTTAGACACTCTCTCCATCACATCACATTAAATACACTAAAAAGACATATGTTCGGAGCGGTAAATGTATGTAAAAAAATTAACTAATTACACAGTTGGTGTTGTATATGACGAGACGAATCTTTTTGTTCCACCAGTCCACGACTGGACAATGTTTACAACAAACAAACGAAACATGATACGGTGTGTCTTTCGGGAGTTATAACAAGTGTTTTTTGCTAAAAATTGCCAACTAAACAAGCCCTCGCCAGCCGCACGCTGCATTTTCTCTCCCTCTTGTCATGGATTGATTTAACAGCTGACCCACCGATCGAGCGCATCCAGCCGCTGGCCACTCACCTGCCTTGATTCCAGACTTGGACACCACGCACTGTACGGCCACCACGCCGCGGTAAGCTTGGCGTTCACTCCAGTCCAGCCTCACTGCCAAGTGCCAAAGCTAACGGCAAAAGGGAAAACCTACCAAGTACGTCGTGTGCTCATGCACACAGAAAAGGTGTCAGGTTCGGAGGTTCGAAGACACAAAGGTGTGTGCGCTCAACAGTCAACACTCTTCTTTAACAGACGCTGTCTTTTTCTTCTTTTGTACTACCAAGATAGATAATCAATGTTAATTGTTGGAGGTCACCACAGCGTGGTCTGTGCTGCAGTAACCTCAGTGCGCTAGCTGGGGAATACCAGACAAAACACATTTACTCCCTCCATATTTGGTATTAGAAGTTTGTTTAAGGACAGCCTCCAAAAACACAACTTTAACCTCTTGTTATTATAAAAATATTTATGGAAATATGTTTTATGTATACTTTTATCAAAGTATTTTTAAGACAAATCTATTCATATAATTTTCACATTTACAAAACCAACAGGAAAGTTATTGATGATTTATATTCCCAATGTTTTCCAAAGTCTTAAAAAAAACGACTTCTAATACCATTGGGAAGGAGTATTCGCCATATTTACTCCATCAGGCGGGCGGCTTCACACAAATTGTTCCACTTTGCATTGTGAGCCGAGGTCAACCTTTACCCCTATCTAGAGCCCTTGGTGAGACTACTGGCTCCCGTTGGGTGGTCGCAGAGTACACGGGACCGGGCACGGTTGTCTGGTTGCTGCCGCTCGCTCCCTTGAACAACCGGCTTCAGAGCTCACTCAGCTCAGAAAAACGGTCGGTCCAGCAGCCGCCCGCAGGCAGAATCCCGGTGCAGCCGCTGGCGATGTCGCTGGACCACGGGTCCCCTTTCCCCTCTCACGCGTTTCGTTTCGTTTCAATTTCGTCATCAGTGGCCTGTGACTGCGATCAGGACGAGCCAAAGCGGGGTAACCGTACACCCGTCCTGAAGCAGATTTCGAAGTACTGTACCACCAGAATCATTCCCTCACGCAATTACTTGCCCAAAGTCTTAAAAAAATACTAATAAAGCTGTTGAGATTGGATGCGTTTCCTGATCTTTTTCTAAACCGTCAGAATGTGAGGGGAGCTTCCCAGTGCGTCTAGTGTTTGCTATTTTTATCTGAAGAAACCAAAGGCGACGTTGTTATCTTGAGCAGTTTCAGAAAGCTGCTTTCCGGCCGCAGCTGCTACAGGCCAAGGTTAAGCACAATCAGATATGGCCATGGCCACTACACAGTCAGTCACACAGAGCAGCACAACGGAGTTATCTGAAGAAACCAAAGGCGACGTTGTTATCTTGAGCAGTTTCAGAAAGCTGCTTTCCGGCCGCAGCTGCTACAGGCCAAGGTTAAGCACAATCAGATATGGTCATGGCCACTACACAGTCAGTCACACAGAGCAGCACAACGGAGTACCTAGGCTGCAGCGTGCAGGCCAGCGCAAAGTGTCCAGACTTTTACAACCTTAACTTTGACCATTTGTCAAAATATCATTTCTTTTATTGTGGCACGCTTTATTATCAAATGTTCTTTAAGAATGACTTAAATTTAGTTTTTTTTTACACAATTTTTTTGAATAAGCATCGAGTCTCAAATCTACGGTCAAAAAAAAAAACAAACTATAATTTAAAACGGAGGGAGTACTATAGCATGTCTCATGTAAATGTTTTTTTGCGTGGATCTCAACAGTCGCACCGAAAACCTCTGGTGGTAGTTTTTCAGGTCTTGGTAAAAAAAAAGAAAAAAAAAAAACTAGCTGCAACTACGAGTAGTAATCAAAGGTCTGGGTAAAAGCTGGCTACAGCTAGTAATATGCGATTGCCGTCAACTTGAATGGAGAAGGTTTCCAAAAGGAAAAAAAAAAAAGGACTAGCATCAATGTCACCTGAAATTGGCGTTTTTGTGAGCAAGTTGAGCGAAAGCTACGTACAGGACGTTGAATAATCTATCTACTCGATCATGTGACGGAACCTAGTCGTTGTGTACATTCTATCTAAATACCAATTTTCTTACAGAACTTTTTACAACAATTTTCTTATAAGAAGAAGTTACTAGTACAAAGAATTTCAACGATGTTGAGTGTGCGAACAAGTCAGCTGGCTTTCTTCGATTTGTTTAGCGGTGAGTGAAAGCGTTTATTTATATGTAGAGAGATAAATATAAGAGAAGGAAAAACAAGAAAAGAGCTCAGAATACGTATTCCTACGTGGCGCCTACGTGGGCGTACACGACGTCCAGCGGAGCTAGAAATTCTGCTGGCCCCACGGGGCCTGCGCCGCTACGCGCACCCGGCGACGCCCACACGAAATCCCCGCTTCCCTCTATTTATACACACACCACCACCAATACGGCGATATAAAACAGACACAAGACTACTCGGCCCCTTCTCTCCCACCCGGCGCCTCGCCGGAGCTCCGCCGCCGCCGCCACCGTTTCCGCAGCACACCTCGACCGACGCAGCCGCGAATCCGTCGAATGCCCTCAGATACGCCGCCGCACGCCGCGTCTTCCTGAGGCCGAGCGAGGTTCGACGCCGCCGAAGCCGAACCCGTGCATCCCGCGGGGCCCGGAGGGAGGAGGAGGAGGAGCTGCTCGGCGGCCGCCAAGGAGGAGCCTACCTAGGGGATGGGGACGGCGAGGGGGCTGGCACGCGTGCGGCGGGAGGCGCTCGCCGCGTGCATGACGTGCCCGCTCTGCCGGGGACTTCTCAGGCAGGCCACCGCCATAACCCTGTGCCTCCACACATGTGAGCCGCCTCTCCCCTCTCTCCCTCGCGACCCTAGCTGTGTCTGTGCGGCCGTTCGTTCGTTCGAGTTCTCTATCCCGTCTCTACCCCCGCCAGCCCGCGCCGGAGCCTGCCATGTTTCCTCGCCGCCCCGCCCCTGTGTGGGCGCTCCTCGTCTCCTCGCGTTTGCGTCCTTCGTTCTGGTTTCGGATTCTTCCTGTTCTCTCGTTCAGATGCCCCCGGCGATCGGGCTGGCGTTCGATGCGAGTACTTTGATCCCAGGAGGGTGGCGAACGCGCTGCCTTTCGCGTGTGGATTGTGGTCGTGGCTTTCGTCGCGCGCGGCCACCTCGCGCCGCGTTCGCGTTTGCTTCCCCGTGGCCGCCGTTGCTGTAGGAGGCTAGGATGGCCGACGTTGCTGTACGAGGCTCGGAGCTCAGCGGGCGTCGGAGTTTCGTTCGTGCCCGGTGCCCCCGGTCGGCATGGTTCTTCCCACGTCGCTGTGCATCTTGTCTTTTCTCTGCTTGTTCTTGACGATCCCGAGGTGTCCTGTGGCGCCTCTTGATCTGCACGAGGTCCAAAAGGCGCGGGCTTTCTCCTGAACCGTGTCTACTTTGTCGACGCGGAGCTACGCGCCAGCTGCCGCAGGAGCTACCATCGACGGCCTCGTGTTCCCGTCTACGACATGCTCGCGCTCGGTTTCTCGCCGCCGCCAGACATTCGGCGTTCGCCATGTCCCTTCTGTCGTTCCACTGTGCTCGGTTCTTGCTCTGCCCGTCTGCCGGGTTGGCATTGCCGCGAAGCAGCAGCGCTCAGGCGGCTCCCAGGTTTCATCAACGCCGCTGCAGGCTATTCGCAGTCTTAACTTGGAACAGCCGTTGGGAAGGGTGCCGCAAGTTATCTTGGCCCTGAGCTGTGAGCCTGTGAGCAGACCGTCGGCGGTGACCGCCGTTGCCACACATCCTCGTGGCTCTGTCTCCCATCCGCGATTCCTGACGGGGTGATTGAACGACTTTTCGGTGCATGAACACTTGCGGACCGCGGAGCTTTTAGTGCTACGGGAAAAGGCTGTAAAGCGCCGGCACTTGTTGCAGAATGTATGGGCGTCATGCATTGAGGCATTCTAGTAGCTTCCTGTGAGTTCGGGTAATGGTCGGGAAGTTTAAGAAGGGTTCCATTATAGCCTGCTTCTGCTCAGAAACGTGGTCTCCGGTTAGCTGGACTCTTCATGCTTACGATTGATAGAATGGGAATTTTAATTCAGTTGGATGCTGTGATTGTGTACTGCCTTCTAGTAGCTATTTGTTGAGGGATTTGGAACTTGTATAAGGAAATTAGTTGTGGTGCTCATGCTATTGCTATATGGTTTGATCTTCAGTTCTGCAGCATTCTTGATCACAAAAATATTTCTTGGTTTCATTGAATATGAAGTCAGGTAGTGCTGCTGCGCCATAAATGTACTATAGATTTCAACCATGCAGCATAGTGCATCACATATCCTTGTATGAACCAGAGACCAAAGGAAACGCTTCACTGGGCTGGCGCTTGCAGAGTTTGTGTGCCAAATATTGCAAGTTACTAGTTACTGCGAAAGAAGTTCATACGTTTTCTTACCGTTATCAGTTGTTTTAAACCTCTTTCTGAATCTAGCTTCCTTGTCTTATTAGTATTTCTCCTATTACAATGTTTTTGACAGTTTGTCGGGAGTGCATTATGGAGAAAATAAATGATGAGGAAGTTGACTGTTGCCCAGTTTGCGACATTGATCTTGGCTGCGATCCTGAAGAAAAACTCAGGTGAATCAATTGTTCTACGTTTTGAGTTTTTTTTTTTCTGTAAAATTTAGTTTCTACTTTCTCCATACACCAGTCCGGCAATGCCTTCTGCGTTCAATTTTTTGTCTGAGTGCAACCATGAAGATGAAGCATTAGTATGATGTGACGTCCTATACATCATGCTATTGCTAATGAGTAATAAAACCATGTATCTTGAAAACTTCTCTGACAGACTTGGCCAGTAATGGCGCCAAGATCAAGGGATGGTCAAAGTGCAGATAAAGGATTAGACAGATTATCATAATGGATGGATAAAAAAAGTGCTATTTTCCTAGGATATCTGCAATTCAGAGTTTCAGACAAGTGAGCTTTGTCGTAAATAGAGCTTGGCCTTTTAGGTTTAACGCTTATGTACTTGGAGTATAAAATTTTAACTTTCTTTCTACACTGTTGTTTCCTTTTAAATCGCATATTCGCATATATCATTTATTGAAGCAGTGTTTAGTCCGTGTTCTATTAATAGTTCGACTATGACATGCATGCTGTATTGTTAACAAATCATATCTGATTGAAAACCATTTCTTATGATTATCACTTTAGGGAGGACATAAGCTTGTAAATACACCTTTACAGATCATGTTTTTTAATTCGACAAAAGTTGGAGAAACCAACCTCTCTCATGCTCACTGCCTATGTTTTGTACTGTTGTTCTTTTTTAATACTTTTTGCTCCAAATACCCTTTTTTTATTATGTAAATAGAATTTTGGGCCATAATGTTGTATTTCTAGTGCATTGACTGATCAACTATAAATTGATGGCACCTAACTGATAATTTCTTTGTTTGAAGGCCTGACCACAATCTTCAAGATATCAGGAATAAGGTATTTCCAATTAAAAAGATAAATGTTGATGCCCCAAAGGCTGTAACAACATTGCCAGCAAAGAGAAAACAGAGATCCCTTTCTTCCTTGGTGGTTGACACTCCAAGCGTAGTAAAGCGGACTGGTTTGACTGGAAAGAGAACCAAAGCCAAAAGGAAGGCAGCAGCTTCTCGTGCTCCTTCTCCCGTTAATAATGGAACCATGAAATTGCCAGCTAAATCTGAAAATCGAGATCAGAAGACTGAGAAAAGCTCTGCATCACAATCTACTAAGGTGGCAACAAGTGCAAACAAAACTGAAAATCAAGATCAAAAGAAGACCAGAAAAACTTTGTCAAAACAGTCGACCAGGGCAGCAGCACCAGCAAACAAAAAACAGGTAAATATGGAGAACCATCTGATGTTTGTAACATCACATTATTTTATGTGAAAACTGTGTGGATTCTCTTTTAAAAATGGCTTGTTCTCACACATCATTATGCTGCAAAACAGCGAAATACAGATATAGAAGTTTCAAGTAAGCCATCCTCCGAAAAAAGAAAGAACGGCAAGACAGCTGACAACGATGAGCTCCGTAAATCTTCAAAAGTACCTAGGTCAACTCCCAAAAGCCATGCCGCCAATGAAGAGCAAATGAAAGAGGAAGAGAGTGAAC
The DNA here is from genome assembly GCA_015847255.1 of Hyparrhenia diplandra. Classification (NCBI taxonomy): domain Eukaryota; kingdom Viridiplantae; phylum Streptophyta; class Magnoliopsida; order Poales; family Poaceae; genus Hyparrhenia; species Hyparrhenia diplandra. Next base: position 73,879 of record JADLZK010000447.1, read on the forward strand.
TCCTACAAGGAAAGGAGAAGCAGACAACAAAGTGGATTTTCCTGGGACAAGTGTGAGAGAACATTCAAATAACTCAAATCTTAAAGAGAAAAATGACGGCAGCCCTCCAGAATCTTCACCATTGAAAGATAAAACAAAAACAGAGGATGATTCGTACCAAGGATCCCTTGGTTCTGCAAATGATTTGCATGATCCAATAACTACTCCGGTGTGGTTCTCATTAATATCTTTGCCTAACCAGTAAGTATTCATAGTGAACTGCTGTTTTCTTAAAAGCTGAAGAAATTCTTTTAAAAAATAGTATTCATAGTAAACTGATGATTGTGATGATAATCTTATGTCATTTTCTGAGTTTTAAGTCAAAATGTTAACTGGTTTTCAGGAAAGAAGATCCACAACTGCCCTCAGTTATCAAAGACATACATGAGAATCAAGTGAGTTCCATTTAGTCCTGTAATTTCTTTTGACTCTTGCCATGCTCAGAAGCTTTTGTTCATAGTTTAGAACTGTCCAGTTCTTTGCCTGATTAGTCTGCTCCAGGCTGTTCAACGTACCGTGATGCTAATAATATTTCTTCTCAAGACTACATGACTGTAGCAATGTTACCATCCTGGCATCTCCTGATTAGTTTGAGCTTTGGTATTTTGTAAAACGTACCAAGATGTAAATGTCTTAGGAACTTCTTTGAGCATTCCAACTTGTTTTCTATACTGGAAATTTATTTCTTCTCAGTACTATAGCATGTGTTCTGTTCCCTGACATTTAATTCCTTTCTCTGGTTAATTTTTGTCGTTGTTTCAGAGACGGCAGTTTGCAGATTTCCTCGTTACAGAGGTACATCATGACGAAACTGGGTCTAGCTAATGAAAACGAGGTGATTTACTCAAATGTTGATACACTTCCATTTTTGTTATTAATCACAGTAGAGCTGGCCACTTATTGACTTGTTTTAGAGTACCGGATCGACATAGACAATTAGACATCAACCATGCAAATGTGAAAGACCACTAGCAATACATTAAGTTTCGTTTCAAAGTAAGCCCTGATATGGATAGAGCCACAAGATTCGCGTGGCGAATTGTGTTCTCCTGTCCGCTGGAAATTAGTGTTTTTGTCAGCTATTTCACGTTCCTTCTGCATATCGATTTGAGTTGAAATTTTCCTAGAGAAAAAGCTCTTATAACCATGGACTGATGACATCCACATACTTGAACGCCTTAGTATCTTTATGTTCTTATTTGCACTAATGTTTTGAGTTCTTGCAAAGAAGGCACTAATAATTCTGTGCAGAGGAATTCTGATTGATTCCATCCTTTTATTGTATCTGATCTATGTTCCTCTCTAATCCAACTGCAGGTAGAGATCATCTGCCATGGCGAGCCGATCTGCCCCTCGAGCACGCTGCATGGGCTGATGGAACTGTGTCATCGTAGACAGCGGACAGATCCCGTGGAGGCGTTCGTGGGCGCGCCAGCCAATAAGTTCGTCATGGTGCTGGGCTACCGTCGCCGCCAGGCCCGCCACCGCCCTAATTCGGTGCCCAGCACCGTCGCCGTGCCTCAGGAGCCCTCCTGAAGCGGCCTAACTCCGTCCGCTTTTGTCCATCCTCAGTCAGCCTAGCTAGCCATTTAGGATAAAACAGAAGAAAGAAATTACCCCTACAGTTTTTACTCATTTCTTAGACTTTATTTTGGATAGTTTCCATTTCTTAGACTTTTGTAAAGAGAGAGAGAGGGAAAGAAGTTAGTCTACCAGAAGTCTGTGGTTGACGGAAAAAAAAGTTACGGTGAAATCGATCTCGTCTGTTGTTTGGCCGTGATTCTTCGCTCGCTCGCCCATTGCCCGTGCCGGGCAGCGCACCGTGACTGCTACGTAGGCAGCTACTGTTTTCCCATATTATACTTTTTTTTTTTATCACATCTTTGAAAAACAAGATACGGATCATTTGAAGTTTTAGATATTGATATCTATCTCATATACATATCGGGAATCTGAGTATTTGCGGAATCAGATACGGATTATAAAAAAAGTAAGTCCTTTCTCACCTTCACATTAGCCGGCTTTATACATATAGGTGGAACTTCTTTCTCAATCTAATTTGGACATCCATAAATTTTGACAAATGACAGCAGAAATTTAAAATTTTTGGTGGGAGTTATATTTCTAGATTTCATTTTTTTTATTGCTGACTAATATGGACATCCAACTTCCATTAAACACCAACAATTTTATGGCAACTAAAAACGAAATTTTTGACATAGTCCCAAAAACAAAATACATGTCATTTTAATCATCTATCCATCCATATTAAGTTTTAAAAGCGAGGTACCATCATAAATATTAAAATATATAAATAAACTTATAAATAGTTTGAGTCATTGTTTTTTTGATAGTTTTTTTAATAAATTTTGATATATATGATCATTTCGATATTGAAACTGCCCGGTAAGTCCCCCAAAAACGACATCTCAGGACAGATATCTGGTGCATGTCCCCACGTCTCAGGGCTGGTGGTAGCTGGCCGGCCGGCATAGGGTGTTTCTGTCTCGTAGTGGTCTCATTCTTCCTGCCCCGTTGGTTTGACCTTGAACGGTAACTGTCTCTTGCTGGCTGCTGCACACAGCACAACATGTCTTGCATTCTAGTCAAAAAAAAAAAAAAAAAAAAAAAAAAAAAAACATGTCTTGCATGCCAAACTGTGCGGCTGTGAAGCTGGAGCTGTGCGTGCAGCAGAAACGCTTGACGAGCTTTTTGAGCGTCGTGCAGCTGGCCCATTGACGAAAGGACGCGCCTGCGAATCTCTTCACTTGGCTTCCAAGAAAGCGAAGCGAGGCGGCCTTTGTTCTGAGCGAAGCAAATCCGGCGCCACGGTGTTGACTTTGACCATCTTTTTTAACATTGACCATCTGTTGTTGAACGTCACTTGATCCCCGGAGAGTGTAGTTACCTGCCAAAATTAGCTTTAGCCGTTAATAGCCCCAGCTAATAGCTCAAATTGAGCTGTAGCTAATGAAAAAAATATTCAGCGAGATCTTATATTAGCCAAGTATACCTAGATGATCCAACGGAACTTAGCTGTTACGTTAGTTAATTACTAATTCGGCTAGTAAAAATTTATTAGCTAGTTTTTCTCCTGCAAGCAGCTGAGAGCAAGTTTAATAGCCTACTCGCCAATTAGATGCCGGGCCCGCTACTATTCAAATACGGAGCCAAGTATATATATACCCTAGAATCGAGACGCGTGTTAACATTGACCAAATCATCATAAACTTTCTTCTAAGAATTAGATGACCGGATCATATACGAGTATATATACCCTAGAATCGAAGCGTGTTAACATTAACCAAAGGAAGCTTCTTTTCGTTGACTCCGATGAGAAACCATGGGTGCACGCTCACTGCAGCTTTGCGAACAGCACAACCTTTTTTTTTATGAAACTGGAGGGGCCTACAGGGATTTATTAATAAAAGGAATTAAAACAGCGTACAGAGCTCCAAAAGTCGCAAATCAAGAAACGAAAAAAGAAAGAAAAAAGATAAAGAAACAAAGGAAAATTACAATAAATTTTGGATCCATGAGTCGAATGAAGCTGTGAATCTTGCTTTAACCTGTAAGCTGAGCACTTTAATTTCCTTTTCTAGAATTTCCTTGAGCCTCACTGGACTGGGAGGGATTCCCTTGCCGAGTTAGATTGCCTTCTAATTTGTTCAATGGACTGAAATATATCAGCTTGAGTTGGAATATTAATACCTATCTGATTCCAACATTGAACAACAAACCGACAATGCAAAAGTAGTTGTTCAATTGTCTCATCGGTATTACTCTGACATAGCACACAACAGTATGAGGGGAGCTGCATTGTCTTTCTTAACCTATCTGAATCACAGTCGAACATGCTTTATACATGCAATACAGCTTGTCGTCCTGGCGACAGTTGTTTCATAGGCTAACGCTACATCTCCTTGTGAGAGCAAGATTTTGTAGAATGACTGCACAGCAGTGTAGAATGGCAACAAGTTGTTTCATAGGCTAACTTGTGCAGGATAGAGAAATTCAGCAAAACCAGGACAAAAGCGTTACTGCTAGAGATCGACGTATCAGAGCATTCAGGCAATAGAGATCTGCAAATTGACAAAAAAAAGGTGAATAGCATTTGATTTGAAAGTGAAATCCCACCGTGAGTGCACCTTCTGTCTCTAGATTATGCAGAAGGAACACGAAGATTTGGCTGCTACCTGCTATTTGCTCGTCAGAAATAGATATAATTGTCACAAAAAATGTCACTAAACCGATGATATAGTTATCTGCTACAGTACATAAGAATGAATACTTCGCACAGGCCAGTTGGGCAATGCCGATGTTTTCTCGATTATTACTGCTTCTCCAATGTTAGGCCATTCAGCTATTCAGGCAGACAGGCAGCATTTCAATCACACAAGGGAGAAAGAACTCAGGTTGACAGAAAATACATTACAGATGTAGAGTCAAATTTGGCTGCACCCATACAGAAGTACAAAAGAGAACACAAGATCAAAGGAACAACATGATTTTTTTTTCACATTACCAACAAATAACTTTCATATATCGAGATACAGTTAACTACAAATGTGATGAACGGACATGCACTGCAGGATTGTAGTGGATGGATCTATGGCAAGTCAGATACATGATATATTCTACAGGATGTACATTATACACCACTCAAAGTTATTTTTTATCTAGCTAATTCACAGAGAGAATTTAGAATGTGCCAGCAAAATCATAGTTATCATTGAAATCTAGCTAATTCACAGAGAATTTAGCACTAGAATGTGCCAGCAAAATCACAGTTATCATTGAAATCTAGCTAATTCACAGAGAGAATTTAGCACTAGAATGTGCCAGCAAAATCACAGTTATCATTGAAATCTAGCTAATTCACAGAGAGAATTTAGCACTAGAATGTGCCAGCAAAATCACAGTTATCATTCTAAGATATGAGATTCGAACACCACCATTCCAAACACCAACTGAATCCAACAATGATTTCACATGATCATTGCACTTGTTTCACCACAAATAAAAAGCTTAACAAGCTTACACACCCACAACCAATATTGGGCATCGTGATGGTAATTACAAGGAAATTGCTACTATCTGCAAGCAATAACATCAAGATTGCTGAACTGCATAAAGACTGCGAACCATGATGAATACCACGCCCAGCTGCGCGGATCAACCAATGCGGACATAGGTGGGCAAGATGGGCCCGGCGGCGCTCATGCCAGCGGCCACCAAGCCATCCCCGGCGGCTTCCTGCTCGGTGAGGAAGAGGTCGTCGGTGGTCCTGAGCGCGGCGTGCGCACTGACCAGCGCGCCCCCAATCATGACGGATCCCACGATGTTCCAGCCAACGCTGGTGAAGAGCATGGCGATGACGGTAACCCCGCAGAGCGTGGCGAGCACGGTGCCGTCGTCGAACTCCATCCCGAGAACCCTGAGCGGCTGGCCCCCCTGCGCGGGGCGCGCGAAGTAGAGGAAGAACCAGGCGGCGCAGAGGAAGAGGAGCACGAAGAGCGTGCCGGGGTTCCAGAGCAGCGAGGCCGCCACGACGGCGAGCAGCGTCAGCGCGTAGTTTGCGCGGAAGTAGGCGGTGTTGCGGCGCATCCGGGCGAGCGCCTCCCCGAGGGAAGGCGGCTTGGAGAAGGCCGGCGCGCGGAAGACCTCGGCCCAGGGCCGGCGCGCCGCGATGAGCGCCTGGCCCTGCTCCCGGAGCCGGGTGACGAGCTCGCCCGCCTTGGCCAGCGGCGACGGCGGCGCCGTGGGGTCATGGACCGCGGCGCCGTGGGTGGTGGAGACTTGCGTCGTCGGGGCAGGGTTGGCGTTAGGGTACGCCGATGGGGAGACGGGTAGGTTGGGATCTTGGCGTACCCGGCGCTGCTGCCCCGGAGGAGGCGGGCGCCGGGTAGGTGTATCCGCCGCCGGGGGCCGAAGAGGCGGGCGCGACGTAGGCGGCGCCTGTGCCGTACATGGCGGCGGAGGAGGAGGCGGGAGCGACGTAGGCGGCGGTGGAGGCGGGAGCGACGTAGGCGGCGGAGGAGGCGTAGGTGGCCGTAGAGGAGGTGGGAGGAGACGGCTGGGCGGCGGCGGAGTTGCGCATGATCGCGGGGAGATCGGATTTGCAGGAGGGAGGAGAGGTTGGGGAAAGGTGGGGAGGGAAGAAGGACGCGTCCACGCACGCTTCGCTGGTTGAGTATGAGTTACCCACGAGCCAAGGAGGAGGATGGATGATTGCGTTGCGCGGCGCTGTGCTTCGCTGGAAAACTAGGAGGGGACGGGTCTCTATTTGTGGGGGAGGAGGACGGTTTTGCTTCGTGGCAAAGCACCCCCGCTCGAGTTGGACTCGTTTTCCTTTTGATTGAGTGCAACCCAAATCGTGTTGACATCATGCTTAACCCTAAGCTATCCAATCGTAATCGGTTCATCTAGTCTACCGGTTGTTTTCAGCCTCGGCTCTCCTCTCTCTTTGATCTGATTTGTTGGTTACCAAAATTTGTCTTGCCAAAAATTTGTCAAGCTAAGATATTGAGTACTATTTGATTGGCTACCAAAACTTGTTAACTTCTTAAATTTGGTTTGCCAAATCTCTAGCAACTTTTTTACTGAGATTTTGGCTTGCCAAATCCTTGACATATGTTGCCATCACCTCTGTTCTAAATTGTAGGTCAGTTTAGTTTTACCCTAAGACAAACTTCTTTAAATTTGAACCAAGTTTATAGAAAAAAAAGCACTTAACATCTACAACATCAATTAGTTTCATTAACCAATAAAACTAGGTGGATCCCCACAGATTGCGGCGGGTATAGAGAAGGAATATAAATGGGTCAGAATGTGAATCTTCTATAACTCTTATAAAGATAAACCCCACTAGATGAATTCTCTCGTCATGCAAGGTGTCCACATCATTTCCCACTAAGTGAGTTCTCTCTATTCATGCAAGGTGTCCACATCATTCCCCACTAAGTCCACATCATTCTCCACTAAGTTCATGTCATCCATTATTAATTACAAAAAAAAATATTCATGTCATCTCTAAATACTAAAAATCTTTAATCTATTAACATACAAGTCATCTACACAAGCTATTTATTATAGTAAATATATTTTTATGAGAATCCCGCGGCAACGCGCGGGGTATTCTTCTAGTTAATAAGAATTAGAAGATGTATATATATGGTGTTGTTAATGTAATGCATATTGGTGGATGTTTTTTAGTATTCTAATGAAGACAACTAAGTATATGTTAGTAAATGATGTGGTTTGTGAATGTGAATAGTTTGAATGAAGACATAATGACATGTGCGAGTGGATGATCATGTGGGCACTTTGCATGGAGGGATAGTAGAATTTTCTAATGGATGATGATGTGTACACTTTGCATGACAAAAGAAATAGTTATTGGGGTTTTGTTTTGATAGCGCAATTATTTTGAAATTTAGATGTTAATATGTTTTTCTGTAAACTTGGTCAAAGTAGAGACCTATGACTTAGGAGTCAGGACAAAACTAAATTAAAATATAAGGAGTAGTTTTGGTTAGGTGAAGATAGGTTACTTTCTTAGAGTTGCATATAGCTAAAAAAATATGAAAGTTTAACTCTACCGTAATTATGCGGTCAACTTTGATGAAGAGGTTGGACATCATTCATAAGCAACATTAAGATTAGTTTTATTGAATTTCTACTCTGGAAGGGAAGTTCCAACTTAAAAATCTCAAATTACTTTCCTATCCGAGACCTTGGAAAAACAAAAGGACATGGTTGTGCAAGATGTTCTTTTATAGTTACTTTTGTATTTGGTGTTGTTCCTAAGTTTTGCATTTAATTAGTTTAATATGCTTTGAGCTCAATGTTGGGCATTCTAAACTGAAGGAATGTGACTCATAAATAAACCATATGGCCAAGGAACAATAGGAACTTTGACCAGAATCTGTCGCTCCCCTCATCTATGTCTTTATGACTAAGGAACAAATGGCGAAGTTATTAAAATATCTAAGACGGTATCACCAAAGAACTTCAAGGGCAGAAAGTAAAATGTCTTCCATTAGGGAAAAAATGAGAAATAGAATAAAATCCTTAAACTAGGTAAGTTTGGGATAAATATCAGCCTTAGATTTTTTTAAGGCATTCACAAGGACACGACGTCTGGGCAACTGTCCAGGACCAAGCCATCAACAAGATTAAATGCAACATCAGTAAAGATGAGTACTGTGTTACATGCAACTAACTTAAAAAGATCAGATTTAGGGCTCATTTGTAGCCCTTAGAGACTCTAGTGTAAAAAAATTAGGCCCTAGATGGATATGAAAACATCTCTATCTTCCCTATAAAACAGGGAGATGGAGAAGGTGCAGAGGGAGCTACTCTCACACCTTTTGCTTCTGTCTAACCTATGGGTGCACTGTTCTACAACTTCTACAATAGTGTAACACTTAGTTTCCCTTCTAGCTCCACCACCTCTTTATCTTCTACAACATTATCATCTTTGTTACTATTCTTTAGTAAATGACCCCCAAATAATTCGGACATGATTTCTATAAATTCCCACATGTTAATTGTTGAAAACTAATTTAACAATTGTTGCAAAACTATTTTACCTAAAATTAATTTAGCAATGGTTACAAAATCATTTTTTAATAAATAATTTAATCAGTTTTGTTTGAATTATCTTCATCATACCCTACACTACGATACATATGAAGTTTCGACGTACTTCTTAGATGCCCAACACTATCTTTATAGCACAAGAATAAAACTAATCACCAACATTATCTTTTTTTTTCATATTTGTTGTCTTCTTGTTTTCGACCAATAACCAAGTGCATGGGTCGCAACCTACGATGGACAAAAGTCACATAAGCGCATATGAGATGTGCTCCGTTCTTAAGCACTATTCATATGCATTTGCTCTAAAGGAGGGACTCATGTTAGCTCTACATATTGGGGGTAATAGGCTGATCGTTCAAACAGAATGCCTAGAGGTCGTTGGAATTATGGAAAATGCGGGCTTCACTGCAAATTCAGTTGCGGCAGTCTATGGTGAATTTAATATAGTTTGGAGTGGCTTTCAGGAGATCTCCATTGAACATTTAAGCAGTGAAGCAAATCAAGTGGTGCACGAGCTAGTAGGCAAGCTTTGATTTCTAGAGCAAACTGTATGTGAGACGATGGGACGATGATCCCCTGATTTCATTCTTCAGCTACTAGTAAACGATGTAACCATTCTTGATCAATAAAGTTTTCCCAAGAGCTTTTATTAAAAAAAACATGTCAGTAATCTCGTTACATCCAGTTTGGTGTTGAAAATGATGTCTCATATCATAAAATCTTTTCGGTACAATAGATATGCTTGCTTCCACATGTAAAATTTAAGAGCTCCTAATTTCTTCTTTTGTGTAAAGACGTGCTACTCCTACATGTGACCATGGACATATATTTGTTGTTCAGGCCGGGAATTGTGTCTTTTGGCTGGATTGGAGTTTTGAGCATTTAGTCCACATGTAGCCAAGAGTCCTAGGATCCCTCTTGATAGTACGACATTTCCTAAACTCAAGATTCAAAATATGAAATAATTTAAACGCCTTGATCCGGAAACGCCATCATCTAGCTCATGGGATGCTTTTGGACCTGTACATCAACTCCTTATTTTATTTCCTGCATATCATCTCCGCAAATCTCATTAGTCCCCTAATTCGGTGGGCATCAACGCCAAAACCCACATAGAGCTTGACTGCACTTACACGGATGCGCCGGGAGTGGCATGCCGCAGCGGCCCCGCGTAGCTTGCCGAGGGCCATCGTCCACGCCGCCGACGCCGGGACTCCCCGAGCTTCGCGCCCCGGCGCGAACCCGCCGACGCAGCCCTAGCATCCGGCGCAGTGTATTTTCGCGAGATGTCGCCGTTTTTCCGTCGCCGGCCGACATGCTACTCAACAAATATACCAACTTGAGCACGAGAGTTAGCATGTTTTCACCACCACGATGCATCTGGCACAATAGAAAATAGACGTTTCATTTTCTCAAAAGCGTCGAATCTCGCCGAGCAAATGTGCCAACACCACCACGTGTACATCACCATGTGCTCGTGTGTTAGCATTTTCACAATCATTTCAAAGGACGGGTTAGCTCTCCGTGCCACTCGATCCTAACACATCGCAAAGTTAGATCGCACAAGTGACACTAGATGACTGATATGCAAACAAATTTGCCCCTCTTGATAGTACGACCATCTATCCTAAACCCGGTCATAAACTTCTCTAAGCTTCTCATGATCGGCGAAATGAAATGCCCTATAGGTTATGCCTTTGCCTTGCGCTTTTTCATTCCGCTCCATCTCCAAGTGCCGATGCAACACATGCACCAACACGATCAAGAATGATATGATCCACTTCACATCATCACATGACCTTCTTGGTCCATCGATCTTGACCTCACTTACTCTTCACTGTTGCGTCGGTCCGTCGGCGCCAAGTCTTGCCCAAGCTTCACCTCCTCGCGGTCCATCACTTCACTGCCTCGACTTGCCCTTCACACTTGCAACCGATCCATCAAGCCAAGCCTCGTATTGATCTTCACCACCTTGGTCACATGACTCCATGTCATGTCTCATATGCAATAAGCTCCTTCGTTTCATCATCACATGTGAACTAATCTCCTGTGTATTATCTCAATCACACATATTAGTCACCTAATGTTGACACTCAATTACCAAAAAACATAAGGGACCTTTCAGGGAGATGAGAGTCGAGCAAACGAAACGATACATGTTAACCAATGGGTAGAAGCCATAAGGGCAGTACGGGTAATACAGGAAATACAAGTTTTTTGTATTGCCAAATTAATTAACATGAGGATTAAAATTGCCATAATGTTATTAGAACAAAGAGCAATTGTTTCGGGTGTTGTTTTAGCAAAGCCAACGTTAGGACTTAGGAGTTATATTATAGCACTATATTTAGGAGAGAGTCTCATTATAGCAAATATCTTGACCATGGAGGGGCTGAGGCGTTTGTTTCGTCTATATATGGAAAGGTCTTGGACTCTTGATTAAAAAAAAGTTGATTGGAAAGGTCTTGGACTCTTGGGCCTGTTTCTTTTCTTCGGAAACTTTTGGGCCGGAGGCCTTTCTATGTAAACCTTTTGCGGATCCGAAGTCTCGCCGGCGGCCACACCAACTTACCGGCGAGCGCCGCGTTCGTCCATCCCGACCGTCTCCGGTGACTGGGGCTGGTACTCCCCGCTTCTCCCCTACCTCCTCTTCATCATCTCTCTCGCTCGCTCGCTCATACCCTCACCCCCTAGCTCATCCGTTTCAGAGACATGGACTGCCCTAACCCCAAGAGGGTTGCGGCGGCGGTGCCGGTGCCGGTGTCGTGCCTCCCAGAAGATGCCATAGTGGAGATCCTAGCGCGCGCGCCCGTCCGGTCCATCCACAGGTTCAAGTGCGTCTCGCAACACTGGTGCGACCTCATCTCCGACCCCGTCCACCGCAAGCGGTCCCCCCAGACCCTAGAAGGCTTCTTCCGCAGCAACACCGATGGTGACTTTTTCCACGGGAGGTTCATCAGTCTGCCGGGGATCACCGCGCCCCTTTTCGACCCTTCCATCTCCTTCCTGACCAAGCTGCCCGAGAATAAGTACATCAGGCTCCTGCATTCCTGCAATGGGCTGCTCCTCCTCTTTGGGCGCGGCGCGGGACTATGGGTAGATGGTAGTCGGGGCTACATTGTGTGCAACCCCACCACTGAGCAATGGGTGGCCGTGCCCAGCGCCGGTTGTCCCTCTCCATATGCCAACGCGCCTACCTACGTCGTCTTTGACCCAGCCGCCTCGCCGCACTTCCACTTGTTCCACCTCTGGGAGAATGTTAATCTACGCGTGATCGAGGTGCGCACCTATTTGTCTGAAACCGGGCTGTGGATCAACTGCACAAGCAAGCAGAGGAAATGGCAAGAGGGAGGTGGATGGAAACTATGGCATAAAGTTAATGCCACACATATGGGCAACACCTTTGTCAATGGCATGCTGCATTTTCTCGTGGTCCGCGGTTTCAACCGAAACTATCTGATAGCTGGGGTTGGCTTGGAAGGGAAGACGTGCAGGGTCATTCGATGGCCAGGGATTCATGGCTCTAGTGCTCTTTTTCTTGGTCAATCCCAAGGGCACTTGTATTGCATCAGTGGATATCTAGAAGGAAAAGGCTTTTTCCAGAGTGGAATTTCCATTTGGGTTCTTCAGGACTATGCTACAGAAGAATGGCAACTCAAATGCAATGTGAGCTTCTTGAAGCTGTTTGGAAAGAGGAAGTGCCGAGTTCATGTAGACTACAATGTTGTCGCCATCCATCCAGATTGCAATTGGGTCTTCCTTGTTCAGCACTGCAACCAGAAGCTGGTAGCATATGACATGGACAGTAAGAAAGTCCATGCTCTCCGCTCTCTCACATACAGCCATCTGCTTTGTACTCCATATGTCCCCTATTACTCGGAGTTGTCAGTGCTTGCTAATAAGCACTGACTTTTTGCTTTTGTGGGGAGCTCGTGGGGACATTCAGCACAAATTTGATCTCCTGCAGGCATGGGGGAGCTAGCGACATGGTTATCTAGAGTCCATTGCAAGTAGCTCATATATTTTGCTTGTGATTTGGAATTTTGGATTGTTTCCTTCTCATGTTTTTGGTCCAATAACTAATGCAAGACTGTTGAGGGACAATAAATACAATTTTACATGGTGAAAGCAGTAGAGCCTTACTGCCTGTGACCGGAAGGTCCTAGGTTGAAGTCGCGGTCTCCTCGCATTGCAAAGGCGACGGTAAGGCTTGCCACTGGCACCCTTCCCCAGACCCCGCACACAAAGCAGGAGGTCTCTGCGCTGGGTATGCCCTTTTACATGGCTGTTGAACCTGAATTTTGTTACCAGAAGCAACTACTAAAACACTATCAGCAACAAGGGACAAAAAAAACATATATGCCTGCTGTAAACCAATTTGTGATAATAGCATCAAGATTTCAAGTGCTACCTTCGCATTTTCGAATTATAATCCGTATATGCCTCTTTTTTTTTGCTTGAGCTTAATTACTAGTGATTGATTCTTTGTGAGACTTTTTATTTATTCCCTCAGTCCTGCATGTGCTTATTTATCTTGAACAAATAAATCTTATATATATATCGCAAACAATGCATGCACCGTAACGATTTAAACTTAAAACTGCCCAATTATATAGTTTCCAGGCCATATATTATCTGTTATGTCCGTCCCATTAAGACTGTAATTATCTCGTTTGGCCATTATACAAAAGGTACTAATGTCTAGTAAGTGCCATTATACTAACCATGGAATACATTTTTATAATAAAGCGATTTTGATGATACTATTTTCTATAAACTCAGTCCAACTTTAGATAATTTGGCTTAATTCAAACTTAGTATTACATTCTTTTTGGGAAGGATGTAGTATGCTTAGCTGGAACCTTGTCAAAGCCTCATAAGAGACTATGGAGTTATGTTTACTGTGGACAGAAGAGAAATTTCTCATAGATGCTGATTACTCATATCTTGGTAGAGCTGTCAATAGCTGAACAGCGATTTTTTTGTTTGTTTGTCTTGTGTTTGCTTGCTTATACTGAAGGAATAACAGCACACTAACGTGTGTTATTAATACAAACTCCACTTAATGTCCTCCTTGGAAGATCCTTAGTCGGTAAAAAGTTAGTGAAGTGGTAGAAATCTGTGGAGACTAGCACTCTGTCATATTGGATAGGATTCTCTTGTTTGTTAGTCCATGTGAATTTGGGTCTGGTTCTCATCTCCCTTAGCTGATCAGTATAGGATCTCCCCTACCAGAATGCCTCCAAATCCAAAGAAGTATTAAGTGTCCCTCAGCTGGAACCCAGTTCCAGATAAAAGAAAGGGGGGTTTTACTTTTTTGTCATACATTTGCCACTTTCTCTTTGGAACATGGCCTTTATTATTTATGATTCCACCTTCTCTTTCTTTTATCTATATCTTCAGCAAGGATAAACCCCCACATGTCATCGGCGTTTGTCATTGACACATAGATGGGTGTGATCGTAATGGTTCAATGCAAGAGCCGGCAAATAAATGATTTCACCATAAATCTATGATATCCACCTTCTCTTTGGAAATTTTCTCGGGTCTTGCGCATGAGCCGGCGAGAAGGGAAGCGCCCCTGCGCAGATCCTTCCCCATCTATATCTTTCTTAAGAAACCCCCCGGGGGGAGAGTTCTCTCGGCGCGTCCACGTAGGCCACAGTGGCATCCAACTCGCCTAGACTCTCGACATGCAACTCGAACCCGCGGCGGCCTATTCGTCTTCCTCCTCTCGCTGTTAACTCCCGTCCGTTCGTCCTGCGCACAAAGGAGAGAAAAAACTGATCCGTTTCATCCGGCTCTTCTGTTGCCCGCCCCTCAGCTTCCCCCGGCCGCGCGTACCCGCCGCCGTTCCCGTCCGCGCGCAGGCTGTTGAGGCGCCGTCATCCTTCCCCCTTTAGCGCGGAGATCCTCTTGGCGCCGTGACCGTCCCGTCGCGTGTCCCCTCGCATCGCTGGCGGATTCTTATCCGGTGAGGCCGTTAGATTCGCCTTTCCGTCCGTCCGCTTGAACAGCCGCTTCAGCCCCTTCGCCCCTATCTCTTCCTCTTCTCAATAGCATTTGTGTCTCCATGAATGGCGGATTTATTAATCAATTACTAGATCGATCCTTCTCCATTCTCTAACAATGCATTATTCAGTTACAGAGGTGACCATTTGATAAATGAAAGAGAGAGATAAAATTTGTTTGTTTCCTCCATGGTTGCCGCAGTGCTCCTCCTCAGCAGGCGGGGACGGGGCGTCGGAAAGTGCGGCAAGTGCGATCTCCGCCGCCGCGGCGAAGTGCAGCAAGTGCGATGGCGGCGGCGTGGCCGTCGCGGTGGCCGGGGGCGTCGGCATGTGTTCCGATTGCTTCCGGGCACACCTATTCGGGAAGTTCAAGCTCGCCGTCACGAGCAACGCCATGGTGCGCCCCACAGACGGCGTCTTCCTCGCCTTCTCCGGCGGTCCCGCCTCCAGGTCCCCAGTTCTCCCTATTTTTCCCCTTCGTTATTCTAGGCCTTCTCTCTACCGGGTAATTTGGTGGAAAACTGTGCAGAGTGACGAAATATCAATACACAACAGCAAGAAAAAAAAAAAGATCAATGCACACGGCCAACACATATAGCATTCATTGGGTTCGAGCTATATTACAATTTACAAAATCATGGGCTGATGATCAGTTAGTATGTTTTTAAGTTGCTTCACTTGAATGACAATATATATATTGTTGGGTTCGAGCTATATTACAATTTACAAAATCATGGGTTGCAGGATAACCAGTTAGCTGTTTTTTTGTTGCTTCACTTGAATGATTTTGTTGTGATCCACTGAATTGAAGTGTTGCTGCACAAACATAGGGTGGCTCCGCAATTCATACACGAGATGCAGTCCAGGGCGATCCAAAGTTGGGAGACGAGCAACTCCCAGGCCCTGCCAGCCTTTTGATCTGTTAGATATAATCTCTGCAATCCAGAGAAAAAAATCTTTCAGTTTTGATTCAGTATGGTGTGTAAATGTGTTTTTCCAGATTGATTCAGTTTGAAGCCTACAGGTCATGTACAGGTCAGTTTAATCTTGCATCGTTTGGTTACGGACGGAGCGCTCGGCGACCTCCTCGACTATGTCAGGACGATCTGGATCGGGGACCTGCAGTACGGGATGGACGAGAACTACGTCTTAGGGTGCTTCGTGAGCACTGCGGAGGTATGGCACCCGATCCGATTGATGCTGGCGGGTCCTATTAGTTACATATACATATTGACAGTAATTTTGTCATTCTATTTTTTTTATATGTTATCTGCTTTAGGTGCTCTGCGCATGTACACATATATTTTATTGACCTTAGTGAAAATGGCACTGGGCATGTTCCTGTTTCAGGCAATATCCTGTTACACTAAAGCTCAAAATTTGAGACCAGATCCAGTTATCCTTGGCAATCGAAGTTTGGCTTTCTGTCGATAAGTTTCCTGGCAATGTTTTTGCATAATTTAGCTGTACGTACAGATCTCTTTTCGTGCTATATAGGTATATTTTCTTTGGATTCACACCATGGTGTGTTACCACTATGACAGGTTAAGTCAACTGTTGAGGGAGAGATCAGCTGCTGACTCTGAATATCAGCCCTTGAATGGCCTTGATCCTACAACGCATGCAGAGGTATAGTACTTCACACATTTGTTGGATTCCAATGTTAATTGAGTGAACTCAGAGCATTAGGCTGTCTTTCCTTATAAGAAAAAAACTTTGTTTATATTTGATTCATTATTACAGTTACCTTTGAAGGATGCGGAGAAGATATTATCTATCAACAGTAATTCTCCTAGACTGTATCTTCTCAAGGCATATGCGCTGATTCTGGTAACAGTTTGTAACTTAAGCACATCATTCTTTTGTTAGTATGAATAGTACTTTTAAGTATTTTTTTCCCTGAATAAGTGTACTCAGTTTAGCCCACTAGGATTAATTTCTGGAAGAACCTTTTATTGTCTGTGGAATGTGGTCATTTGGTCTTGTCACGTTTAAAATTTTAATATTGGACAAGTAGCATCTGTACTTTTGCAAATTCCCGGATGTACTTTATGTGATTATTTTACCACTTTTATTTCTCATGACTTGAATGTTCACTTTAACCAGAAATCTCAGGTAGTAAATGTCAGTATGCAAAATTTGGAATTACATGTGGCAAATTGTAAGGTTTAGACCACTCTGGGTGATCATTCAAAAGAAATTAAAGTTCTCTAATCAAATGAAAATATTAAAAAGATTCATGGATGTAGTAATGCATGATGTATACCAAATTTCATTGCAAATATTTACCAACAGGGGGCAAGATGGGGCCCGCGTTCGGGAAGCTCTTCAGCCGACTCTTCACCTAGAAGGAGATGCGGATCCTCATGATCGGTCTCGACGCCGCCGGTAAAACCACCATCCTCTACAAGCTCAAGCTCGGCGAGATCGTCACCATCCCAACCATCGGTGAGCGGCACCTCCTCTGCCTTTCTTTACAGCGTTGTTAGTTGTTGGATCAGATCATGTGCGATTCCGACGTTGCTGGATCATGCTCGAATCCTACGTTCCTGTATCGAATGTTTGATTGCTACTTTGCTGGATCATGTTTAATTTCGTTGTGAAGAATGCTCTGTTCGATGGATCTGTAGGATGCATACCTGTTTGATTGGGGGGTTACACGATACATGGTTTTTTTTGTTATGCTCTGATACTTGAATAGGATTACAACAGCAATTCTGTGACCTGTTTCATATAGCAAAATGCATTTGACATCATTCTAGACAACATAACAAACTTTCAATCATTAAATTTTGGTTACAGAGATGCTTATTGAAGTTTTCTATGCAGGTTTCAATCTTGAACCTGTCGAGTACAAGAACATTAGCTTCACTGTCTGGGATGTGGGGGTCAGAGCACCTCCAGTGTTGAGTAAAAAGCGAACCATGCGCGAGAAAAGCGAACCGTGAACGTTGTAGCCATCGAACCATGAATGTCAGAACGAAAAGCGAACCATGTAGAGAGTTCGAACCGAGCCGAATATAAAATTCTAAACATAGCACATGGCTGTCTTTTACTCCGTAGTATGCGGTTGCTTGACGAGGGGAACAGCAAGGAGGAAGATTTTTTTTTTATTAAATGTGGGGTCCTCGGTACCGATGTGACGATGTCTACACTAGAGATAGCGAACCATACTTCCGATCGATCCCGTCCGAACCTTATGGTCCGCTTCGACACTGGAGGTGCCCTCAGAACAAGGTATGATCCCCAACATCATTTGTATTATCCATTGATACTGCATCATAGTGTTATCTAATTTCTTATTCTCACAGAATCCAGAGCCATCATTCTTTATAATTTTGTATTTGATTTCCCAGAGTGTTCTGATTGTTAACAACTTGACATTACCATATCACATCAATTTAGGCATGGGAATAGTGTGCTTGATCTTAACGCAGTGATAGTTTGCATGTTTTGTCAGATTTTGACTGACTCATACTCATTTCATGATGAAAACAGATCAGACCTCTCTGGAGGCATTACTTCCAAAACACCCAGGGTCTTATCTTTGTTGTGGACAGCAATGACCGTGACTGTGTTGTTGAAGCCAGAGATGAGAGCTCCACAGGATGCTGAATGAGGTAAAACATTCTACTAGATCACTTATCATGTTGTTGCTTTCAATCAATAAGCTTTTGTGTGGAGACATTCTGCTGCTATGTTAACATTTTCACTATAAACAAATTGCTTGCTGAAATGAGTTAGGATGTGTTGTTATATGTTTTCGTGTGAACAAATCGATTTTTATGATTGTCAAAGCTAGCAATAACAAAGGTTTTTTTTAATATATTTTTATGTTGTGCCTATGCGTTTTGTCTGAAATATGTAGGTGAAGCCTTAACCAACATGCTCTTTTCCACTGTTGTCTGAGATTTGGTTAAACTTGAGATGATTTGACTCTCCAAGATTCTTGGACAAAGGGAGTAAATTCTTAAGATGGAATGGAACACAATTGCTTATTTAACCACTATTGCTGCCAGTTTGTTCATCAGGTTTAGTTAACCTAACATATCATATATATTTGGTACTTTTAAGGTGCCCATAGTCCCAACATTTACTTCAATTTTTTTTCCAGTTTTTAGCTGGTCATTAAGAATGGGAATGTGCACTATCCATAATTCACACTATGTTATATATGTTCTATTCGCCTGTATATATCTATAACATGTTCACATTTCATCCATTTTGAAGCAACTCACAGACAAAACGAAAGCTTGATCTTAACCAGGAGGCTCCAGTTGACCCTCAAGGAAAACAACAAAAGACATGTTGAGAGGTACTTCACAAATTATTACAAACAATAAACCTCCAAACACTCAATTAAATATAATATCTAACATTTATATTATACTCGCTATTAATGTAGGTAAGCATTGCAAATTATTCTCACCATCAGCCATGAAGCAAAAAGTAAAAGGAATTACATCATTTACCAAGAACTCACTCAAATAAATAATTACATGTCTTTTTGTTTTATTACAGCAAGTTGACATCTCTGCAACACTTCGATACACCGTGTGGTCTGAATAAATTTTTGTTTATACTCGACGCTTCGGTTCAAATATTTCGGTTCAAATCTTTTAGTTCAAATAGCTCGATACACCGTGTTGTCTAAATAAATTTTTGTTTATACTCGACGCTTCGGTTCAAATATTTCAGTTCAAATAGCTCATCACTGTGGTCTAAATAAATAGTCATGTATACTCAATGCACTGGTATTTGTACTCTCTCTCTATTCGACTCATGTCCCTATCAAGAAGAGATGATAAGATGAAACTCTTTCTTATGATCATTGCATTCTTTCTTAATTCCCGCAGCAACGCGCGGAGAATCCCCCTAGTTCCTCTAATATTCCACATTAGCAGATCTGGTCCTTCAGTTATCTGCTTATGAATGAGACCAATGTCTGAACTCTTGTACTTTGTCTTGCTGCAAAAGCTGGTTTGTACCTCTTTAATGTTCCCTTGTTCTTGAGTTGGCACATATCGGTCCAGTTGTTTCCCTGGATATACATCCTTCTTCTTCCACATTCTCCATAAACTTAACCTGTTATACTGGCTCAAAGACAAATTCAGTTTCAGAAGTCTCTTCTATTGGGGGTTCTTTGGACTCGGATAACAATAGACGGAGTGTTACCATAGCGAGCGACAGCCGTGCCGAATCGGGCATGAATTTGTCTGACCACTGGTGTTTTTTCCGTCTGATTAATTGCAAAATTCCTACGTACGAATTCGGGATGCCACCGCTGCCTGCACCTTTGCCATCCTCGGACATCCCAATCAGTCGTGCGATTTGGCGATGGACACTCGGCAGTTCATATTCCGCAAAGTTTGCCTATCGACCATTGCGCATTGGAGTAGTTCTCTAGAGCACTTGGTCACCTCTCCGGCCGGGTCCGTATCTTGGTTTTGACTTGTTCATGTTGGTCTCGTGGCTGATTTGGAAGGAGAACCCTCGGTGTTTTCGGGAGACTGAGAGTCTCGGTCCGAGACAAGTCCTAGTATCTTCTGCAGCTCATCAAGAATGAGGCTGTGCTTCAGGTGGGCTGGTGCTATTAATCTAAGGTTGCTTGTCAAACGAGTAGTAATACTTTAGAGATAGTATGTGCTACTTTTTTATATCTAATATAATATAATGATGCGCAGGTTTTTACCTATCCGAGAAAATGGAAGAAATTTTGATCTGCACATAAATCAAAATGACATTTATTTTTGGCATGAGCCTCCGTCCCATGGAGTTTGTCGTTTTTGACTTTTGAACTTCACGTTTGACCATTCGTCTTATTCAAAATATTTATGCAAATCATAAAATAAATTAATCAATATTCAAGTATCTTTATTGATAAAATAAGTCGTAACAAAATAAATTATATTTATGAAAAAAATTTGAATAAGACGAAGATCGAAAAAAGATGACATGGAATCAGGGGTGACAAACTCGATTGGGACGGAGGGGAGTAGTTTGGAGAAGCTCTCTATGGAGTAAGCTGCATGGTGTGTTTAGATCACCAAAGTTGGTGCAAAATTTTTGGATGGATGGGACATGTATGTCACATCGCATTAGGGGTATAAAGTGTTTTCGTTTGTTAGTGGTAAATATTATCCTATCATGGCGTAACCCAGGCTCAAAAGAATCGATCCTCAATGTACATCTAAATTGTGTAATTATTTTAATTTTTACCTACATTTAGTACTTTTCGATACATGTGTCGGTATTTTGATGTGATGGAGAATCTTCTTTTTTAATAGTGAAATTTGGGGAGGAATTGGGGCTCTAAACACACCCTTGCAGCCGCAACTCATCAGTCTATCTATCACACGTGTTAACTCCAAACGCACAACTGCAACTCTATCACAAATCACAGAGACATGTCTATCTCTATCATGTCACGCGAGCGAAAGGTAAGAAAAAACCTCACGAACCAGCAACATAAAAGTAGCAGGCCCGTGAACCCCTCTGAGCCCACCGAGGCCACACAATCAGAACGTCTGAACCCGCGACATGAAGATGTCAAACTGTTGAAAGCAACGTCAGAATTCAGACAGTAGACACACACCGGGACGGGTACACGCAGACCGCAGGGAACCCGACCTCTCAAACGGCAGATGCCCGAGTGCCAGTACAAATGCCGCTGCGGTTGCTTCACCATCAGAGCCGGCAATCCCATGCATCGCCAGCATCACACTCGCGCTAACAAACAACAAGCGACAGACCAAACCAAACCACTGCGTCAACAAGATTGCACCACTGGACTGAAGACGATTGTACATTCTGTTCCTAGGTGTAGCCACTTTTACAGGCAATTTCCTGCCTTATGCCTTCCTCCCCGATCCAATCCTCTAACACCATTCCCAGACATACAACTGCAGCTCAATGTTACTACAGTACACTGAAACCACAGGATGTGCCCTAACACAAGATGAACACGAAAGATAAATCGAAACTACAAAACTAGAGTATTTCATTTGATGAGCAACTCTCCCTTTCTCCATCGACCCGATAAGTTTCCTTCTGTCACCATTGATTCTTCTGAAAGCGCTAGCT
This sequence comes from Hyparrhenia diplandra, assembly GCA_015847255.1. Classification (NCBI taxonomy): domain Eukaryota; kingdom Viridiplantae; phylum Streptophyta; class Magnoliopsida; order Poales; family Poaceae; genus Hyparrhenia; species Hyparrhenia diplandra. The sequence goes on from JADLZK010000447.1 coordinate 95,616, forward strand.
AACTGACTCCCTCCCCCCCAACTGTTAGAAGCAGAAAATATGTACAGACACTAGGCTCTTCTTCTTGTTGTTGCTGTCCTCCCTTCCTCTAGGGAAGGAGGGTGACTATAGAAGCGATCTTGAACTGATAGCCTGAAAGATCAGGCTGGTTGGGCTTGAACTCGGTTGTGGTTGTGGTCACCTTCATAGGTAACAATCAGCATTGAGGGGTCGTCCACGCACCTCTCGACATGCTTCCTCGCGGGGCACCCTCTCACGCTGCTACACTTGTAATAACCCCTGCAAAGTGGTGAGCTTGTGAATATTTGTAATCTGCAAATTTGACAAAAGTACAGGAGAGTGATCTGTGTTCCAAAAGTGTTTGCCAGTTGTAACCGCCCTTAGATTGCAACAGGTGTGTTACCATAATTAGAACAGGTATCTTTCGAACCACATGTATGCTCAGTAACCAGTATGCTTATTGTAAAGAGCTCTTTTACAATACTTGAAATTGCCTCTCATTGCCTCCTATTGCCTCCACAAAATAGCATTTTTGTTGATTTAGGGTAATAAAGTAATTTTGCATATTCCCTATCCCCACCCGCCCGGCGCCCTTCCCGACCCGACCACGACCCGACCGAACCCCGACCCGGACCCCGACACCATCCTCGCCATCCCCTCGCCTTTGCAAGGCCGCCGCCGCCCGCCGCCGCCGGCCGCCGCCCTCGGCGTCGCCCGGATCGAGGGAGCCGCCCAAGCAGCGCCGCCTCCGTCGCCAAAGCCACCACCGACTAGATCGAGGGATCTCGCCGAACAAAGACCGCCTCCGCCGTAAAAAGCAACGGCCGCCCTCGCTGGCTCCTCCGCTCGGCGGCTTCGGCGGCAGCAGCTAGGGCGCCGCCGTAAGGCCCAGCGGTCCGTCCGTCGAGGCGGCGGCGGCGGCCGGGCGGCGGCGGGCGGGGCGTCGCGCCCGCGTCGGGAGGGGCCATGCGACTGGGCGGCGCTTGGCAAGAACCGCTCGTCGTCCGCCATTGCGAGAGCCCTACTGGTACTTTGACCAAGATTCGTGTCCATGATTCAACCTCCGGACCTTCAAAACTTTCAGATTTAGACATCCGATGATCATATATATCTCATTAGGAAAATCTTGTAGAGTATCGATGCTTCATAAACACTCTATTAACGCAATTTCTCGATGAACCAATACTACATGAGCCATATAGCAAGCAACTATTATTGCATATAACATGTTTAGTTCACTTGAGTTGTTAGTGTTACTGAGGAAATGGGAAATTGTTTGATAAAACAATATACAACTAAGACTAATACTACTTCGATGAAAGATACCATGGGTCCTATTCTATGTAAATTTGTCAAGTGCCAAAATGTATTCTACCTTAAGGCTTATACAATTTAGGGCATGTTTGGATCTCCTAGGTATTATTAGAATCTGGATTCTTGATAGTAATTGTAGAATTTGGATTACGGATTAAAAATAAAAAGGTATTTTTGGATCCCGGATTATAGACAGAGATTATATATGGTGGAAGGTGCTTCACATCCTGTAAATAGCATGGTGGAGGTGCTTAGCCGATCCGGTGGTTGGATAAAAATCTGGAATCCACTTGTTTGGGTCTTATTCTCATAATTTTTAGGAGATCCAACGAGGCCCTTAATGTGAGTGTGTTGAAGCTAGCAACGCTCCATGTCATATGGTTTATAGAACGATTCTAACCAACATTGCAGTTTGACTTGCCATTTATGGAAACCACAACACCACACATCCGCACAAAACCAACCTAGTTCCTACATCTATATGAATGCAGATCTTCTCGCGGGGCATGAACCTTGCAAATAACATTTAGACACGCTAAACTTGAACTCTAAAGATTCAATGATCGGCAAAGAAAAAATATAAAAGCCAAACTTACAAGTTACAAATAGAACTTCTAGCAATATATGATCAAGGAGGATTGATCAAATTCGTGCCGAGAACAATTACATTTCCCAGTTGATCTTTGTGTCAAATTTTAGCAACCATATAGAGTAGTAGTTTTTGATGTCATCCTCACATGAATGAGCTACCAGCCACTAAGGCAAAGCATCGATAAATTTTTGACGTTTCTTCTTTTTAAGAATTTGTTTTGCATTGTGTGTGTCCGTAACTCGAATTGTTCAGTTTTATTCAATTTCTTTCACTTTATCTTGCATCTGAAATAGCAAACCGCCTCTCAAGTTTAATTGAATTATGGTCGATACATTTTATCAAGTCTATAACTTTTGTCTCGGCTATGGTGGCTTCCTCCGGTGGAACTTGCGTAAACTCAACTTCCTCTTATGCTAAATGAAAGATTAAGTACGTATCTGATTTGTTTGGTGAAGATCTTTGGATAAAAATGACAACGAAGATGCTTTATTTGGGTGTGCATTGCGGGATGGTGAAGACATGTCAATGTAGTGATGTGTGCTTTATGCGTGATTTGAGACGAAATACCTTGTAAACGAAAGTCTGAATTTCTTGTAGAATTCAAATTGGCAATGTAGTGCTCTCTCTACCCGAGTTGTGGCGAAATGCGAAATGCCTAATATCTTTGCACTTCTTGCAAAATCCAAATTCGAGAAAAATTAGGTTTGGAGAGGTAATCCCTAGCCGCATTGTCAACCATTCCATCATATTCCCATTGCATTGCATCCACGAGCTCATGATTCCCCGTCTGTCGCCCTGTTCACGTTTTGCCCACAAACACAAAAGCAAAGAAGAACGCAAGCAAGCTCTCTCGTCACCACAATTTCGGGCACCACACATGCCCGTCGGTGATCCGCACAATTCGGGATTCGAGAGAGCACGCCATGGCCTCTATGTAAATGTGCAAACCGACCGAAAAGAATCAAATATGCGTGTGTCCCGTGCGCCGTCCGCTTTTTTGGGCCACCGAAAGGCCGGTGCAGCCCGGGACCACGTTGGCTACACGCTTCATTCTCCACCATTCATGAAATGAATTTTTGTCGGTATCACCTAAACACACAAGTAGTGAGAGGAACAAATTAAAAACGTTAGCCCTCCCCACCTATCGAAAGCACCTTACTAGCACAATGGTATTACGTCTTGACTTTAACCAACAAATGCCGGGCTCGAACCTTATGGGAGGCATTTTTTTTTTACTCTTTTTCTTCTTTTTGCTATTTATATCACATTTCCTTATTTTTTTTTTTTTTTTACTTTTTTGGTGTGTGAGCATGGTAGTAATATTCTAATGAATTTGTAAATGTGGAACTACACATCTCAAACATTGAATTACATGTCTCACTTTACATTGAGTATATGTCGACACATGTATGCTTCACTAAGATGTGTATCATCACTATCTCCAAATCATCTCAAACTTTTAATAGGGTGTTCATGGATCCAAATTAAGATGTTTGTGTGTATTTGTGTAATTTTCGTGAGCAATTTTACCTATTATTGTAATTATTTACTTGATTTACTAAAGAATAAATGTTAAAATACCCTAACGTAGCTAGAAAAATATAAAAATTTGCATGGACACACTATTTTGGTGTATAGTCATGAGAAAAAAAGTTTTAATGGATTTCGACAAAGTGGCGGTGCACATCCTCACAAAGGCATATATGTCTCACTACGACCAATGTGACTATGCGAGAGATGTCGTCAAATGTGAGATATGTGTATCACCACTTTATTCAAATCATCCAAACTTTAATAGGGTGTTCATGGATCCAAACAAAGATGTTGTGTGCGTGACAGAGCAACCGACTATCCAAGCAAAATGCTTTTCGATTCGGGCATTGCGAGAGTTGGGTGATGCCGCAACCTTCTCATGATCATGAACTTTGTGGAACTTCTTGTGGCTTGCCAATCCTTTCTTTGGATGTGAAGACCTTGCCACGAGCTTGCGCGTCGTGGGTTTTCGTCACCTTCACCACATGTGAAAGATCGATGAACTTGAGCTTCACATCGAGATGTGGCTCTCGCATCATAGCATAGCAAAAGGAGCCGGATCGCAACAAATGTCGATAAGAAAATCAGTTTACTCAATATATTGTGTTATGTCAAGTAGCTATGTTTCAAACAATGAGAGATACTTAAATGCGGGTTTCCATTCAAACCATAGAATAAAACTTGGTGAAATCTCAAGCCAATCTACTATCGTATAAGCAAAGGTCAAAGGTCCCGACATGGTTATGCATAGCAAAGAAAGAGTAAGCTCCAAATTTTACAAATGCAAAGTCGAGAAACCATCTCATCGTAACGTAAGCCATCTCTATTGGATATGTACCAAACTGTTGAGAGCATCACAAACAATCTATAAGAAAGGACAAATGGAACTACTGTCTACACAAACATCTCATTGTGCTCCCCGAGAGGCTTAATGAAACAATGTAATACCACAAATTAGATGCCTAATAAAATCACATGTCCACATTTCGATGAGTAATTGTCGTGGTTCGGATCATCAATTTGCAGAGTGGTCCAAAACAACATAGTAATAGGATTGCTTCAAAGCAGTTAGGCATCCTCGGGACAAGAACTCGAACACAATCTTCCCGATTTTGCAAACATCCAACTACTGATTATCTATTATGGATCGACAAAGATAGCACATGTTGAATCATATGTACTCCTATGAACCGACCGAGGAACACCACTTAGGAGTCCAATCAAATACCACGAGGTCTTTGTCGAAATCACGGGGACGCATAGTGTGAGTACGTAACTACTGTCTACACATTGCATTATTGTTCAAACATCTTAGCACTTGCATTGTTAGCATCTAAATTACGATTACCTTATTTGTGGGCTTCAACGACATATCCAATCAATATAACAACATTCACAATGGCGTGGCGATTGACGGTGGAGGAGCACGCGTCCGTGTGGAAGTGGGGAGGGGTTCGGCACTCACCGGGGCCAAGCACGCGGGCGCGGCGGAGGGAGCTCACGGAGCCGGGCGTCGGCGAGCCCAAAGCGGTGTGTGGAGTCCCGAGGCGGCCAATCGCACCACGACGGCCGTGGGACGACGCCGTCGATGTGCCCGCGGCGCGATCTTGCCCGCCTAACCGCGTCCTCGTGCGGGGGCCGCTCTGCCTCCAGCCGCCTCCGCTCTCGCCACCTCAGCGTCGAGGCCCGCCGTCGCCTCTCCCGCAGTGCTCGCGGCGGCGCATCGGAGAACGGGCGGCCGCGGCGCCGGCGTGGCTCCGCGCTCGCCAACTCGCTCGGGCGAGGAGGCGCGTCGCCGCTCCCACGCAGCGTCATCCGCCGGCTTCGAGAACAGGGGCGGCCGGCGGCGCTCAGCGTCGCTCCGCGACTCGCCAACTCAGGCGTCGGGCGAGAGGCCCACCGTCGCCTCTCCCACGCGCAGATCCGCTTCGTCGGCGCGCCCTCGCCGCCCGCCCAGCGCCTCCACACACCGTCGCCTCTCCCACGCGTCGCAGATCCGCTTCGGCGCGCCGCACGACACCGGCGGGCGGCCGCCCCCTCTCTACTTCTCCCCAAGCCCCTCTCGTGGATGCCTCGGAGCCCCACGCCGGCGGATCGGCGGCGATCCCCAACCACAGGTGCCGCCGACTTGGACGAATGCCGAACCCTAGAATGAGTTACAAAAAAAAACAAATCCAACTAACTATAGTAGTTGTATTATCCACGCTAACTATACTAGCAAAACAATATTTTGTGTTTATGGAGTTACCATTTTACCCTTGACAAAAAAAAAGAATTACGAGAATGCAATTACCGCCCATTCTTAATCCCTTCATTTTGCGGAGGCAACGGGAGGCAATTTTGCTCCTATGGGCCCTTGTTCATAGACACAACGGGAGGCAACTTTTTGCCTCCATGCCTTTGCCTCCCATTGCCTACGGCCTTTGTAGCCGTCGGATCGGCCGCTCTCGATCGACGTGAGCCATCGAATTTTTCCCCAATTATTGTAAAAAATTTCTATTGTAAAATA
>JADLZK010000448.1:0-29697 GCA_015847255.1 Hyparrhenia diplandra
GCTAGGTCAAGCGTAAAGTGGACCTACTAGTAAAACGTTGCATTCATATAGAATTGTTTGTAGGAGTTTGTCGGAGCTTTTGTAGATGAGTTAGGTTTTGTGTGGGAGGCACAAATCCGTAGCACTTTTCTTTATCTCCCTCAAAAATTCTCTAATAATTTTTGGAGACATCTAATGCCTCAATTTAAATCCTTCCCGACTCCCATGTCGATTCTCGTAGTCTCTCTGAGCTTCTCTCGAGCTTCTCTTGTCTCCTCTGAACTCTTCCCAATCGTCCTCGGATTATCTCTCGTATCTCTTAGATCTTAAATGGAATATCCTTCCTTAACTATCTCTTATGATCTCCAGCGCAATGACGAGGGCGTCTCGTCGACAAGAAGAAGAGCCATGCCAACGCCCTCGATCGACCAACCGTCGTAGCTACCTCTTGGCCATTTCCTATTCATCCATTCATAGCTAGCAATGACCTTCTCTAGCCCATCGTAACCTTGCACGGCCACTCGTAGCCTTGCGGCTAGCCATAGTCCCATGTGACCAATGTCGACTAGCCCTAGTTTGCCTTACCCGCGCTGATCAACGGTAGCCCATATCCTCGTTGCGGCCGGTAATAGAGACCACGACTAGCCAGCGTCGTCTATGCCAAGCCATAGCGGACTCAACCCCTTTTTGGTTTATCGGATCTCCTTCAAATCGTGTTGGCGATAGCTAGATGCTCCTCTCTCAACCTCGTTTGGATCTAATCAAGTTCGATGGATTGGAATCACAAATTAATTGTGGCAACCTTCTCTTTGTCCTTGGTGAAAATTCCGCCAAATATCTTTGTGAATTTATTTCAAACCCTTCTCGAGCTCGTATCAAATTTCATTTGAATCTCCCTTTAATTCTTGTCACAATATAAAGGGAAACTTCTTTCCTTTTTATTTATTTATTGAGCTCCTCGAGGAAATAAATCCCAACTCCTCTCGATCACTTTTTCTCGGCAATGCATCTCAAACTCTCGGTGGAGTTGCTTACCAAATTCATCTTTTGATTTGGTCTCAATTCCTTGTTGAATTCATATAAAATCCCAAATTTAAATCTCTTTACCTTGGAAATTATAGAAAGGAAAAATGCTTTTCCTTTATGCAACCAACCCAACCGGTTGTGCAGCAAGCCCAACTGCCCTCCTCTAGCATGGCCCAAACCGGCCACCAGAGGCCTGCCCCGCCTCCTCCCCTTCTGGGCCCGGCTGTCAGCTGCATGGAGCGAAGTGGAACAAGGACCCGACGCCGTCCGCTCCGTTTCCCTTCCGACAGACACCGCGCCGTCTCCCTCTCTCTCCGTACGAGGCCCCTCCGCGGTTTTCCGTCCTTGACAGCAAACGCCGGAGGACGCCAACCTGCCCCCGCACTAGATGGCCGCCACGTCGCGCCGGCCGTCCCATCAGACGGTCGGGCGCCGACGCCCTCCCATGGAACCCTAGCAGCCGGCCTACAAATACCCCCGCCGCCGCTGCCCTCTCCAATTCCCAAACCAGCGCCGCCACCTGAACCCTCTTCCTCCTTGCCTGCTCGCTGCCGAGCCTGCGTCCGCCGTGACGCGCCGGCGTCACCTCGATCCCGTCCACGTCGCACCAGCACCGCGCCGCGCCCGTTCCTCCTCACCGCGTCAAGCACCAGCCCGAGCGCCGCCTCCGACTGCGACGCCAAGCCATCCGCGTCACCGGTGCCCGCGTCGAGCAGCGACGCCGACCGTGACCGTGACGCCGTTCGCAGGCGCCTCGCCTCCTGAAGCCACGAGCACGCACGGCGATCCGACCCCCACCAGGTGTTCGACGTCGAGCCTGAGAGCCACGCCGTGCACCTCTACGTCCACGACGGGCTGCCATCTCGAACCGCGAGCACCGCTGTCCAGGAGCAGCGACCGCGCCTACCTCCTCGCCGCCCTGAACCGCGGCATGATGCCAGCTGGAACGTGACGACGCCAGCACCCTGCAAAGCCCGCCACCTGCTGCCGGCCACCCTGCTGCTCACGTTCCCGTCGTCCTCGCCGTGGAGCACCACAGCAGCAGTGCCACCACCTCGTCGGTCGCCATCCTTCTCCACCGATGGTGAGCTCCCAAGGCCAAACCCTCGTTTTGCATCTATCATAACTCGTGCTTGACCCATCCTTGCCCGTGAGCTCAAGGCCATGGCTTTGCAGCTTGCCCCACCAGACGTACGCCATGCCAGGGACATGTCCTCCTCACCGCAGGCGTGCTAAGCTCGATGGCTGCCTTCGTCGAGCACGGGCCAGGACCAGCGCCTCCCTGTCCGCGAACCTGTCCATGCCTAGCACCGCAACGCCGCGATGTCGACCCATCTTGCTGCCGACCGCCGTTCATCACGGTTGTGCTTCTATGGAAGCAAGGTGCTGCCTTGCCGTCATCGCCGAGCAGCAGCAGCACCCTGCCAGTGAGCCAAGGAGAACCATGCCATCGTGATGCCATCTGCGCCATCGTCCAGCGTCCATCGAAAGCAGCAGCTATCGGTGAGCTTCTAAGATCGAAAACCCCCATCTTTAATCCTGTCGTTGCCATCGCTATGTTAGGCACAGCCTTCGTGCTGTTAATCGCCACCGCAGGGTGAGTTGTGACCTTGCTGTGCCTCTGTTTAGGAACTGAACGCCGCTGCTGTTGCGCCACCTCCGTCACCGGCCAAGCCTCAACCAAGCTTGGTGCAGCAAGCCATTGCCTTGCTGCATCACTGGAAGGACAACAGCTGCAACCCACCTAGCCGACGATCAACTCCACTGTTGGTGAGCCACCGTGACCCAAAGCCCTCACCTTTACCATGTCTTTGCCACGGTTATGATGAGCCTAGTCTTTTGTGCTGTGTTTGATTCACTGCTGTAGGGCAGCAGCAGCCCTGCTGGAGCCGTGCTCCAGCGCCACCGCCCGCACTGCCGTCCAACACCTTGCCCGACCTAGGTGAGCCACCATGCCCAAGTCTTGGCTTTTCTTCTTCCTGCACATGGATTGCCACCGTGTTGCTGAAGCTGGCCTTCGTGCCATGGTTTTCACCTGCTGTAGGGGAACAGCAAGCCATCAACAAGGCCACTGCCTTGTCACTTTGATGGGAACAACAATATATCCATCACCCGGTGAGCACCCAAGCTATGCCATTTCCTTCGTTTACATAATATTGTCGCTGTCACGTCTGAGACTGGCCTTTGTGCGTTGTTCTACATCTTGCAGGGGCCTAATGTGCCACCCATTGGGGCTGGACATTGCCGCTGGACCTTGCAGCCCCCCGGTTAGCTGCTGTTGTCAACAACAAGCTACACATAAGCTATAACCCGACCAACAGCAAGCTGCAGCTATTCTGATCGAGCAGCTGCAGCCCCTTAGTTCAAAGGTTGGCCTTTAAATCCCGTTAGGCGCCGTCCATGGCGGCGTTGACACCCTTCTTTTATCTTGTCAATTATACATGTCTAATACATGCGATCTATCTTATTAATATATCTACCTTGTTACTCATGATCTTGGTTATCAATATATATCCATCTTGGTTCTTGATCATGTTCTATCTTGTCTATCATGTCATTTATGATCTATCTTGATCTATCTATCTTGCCTCTGCCGTGCCTTGCTGGTAGGTCTTGTCTATCTATCTCGTTATCTCTCTTATGCTATGGGCGTGCGACTCCGTTCGTTGTTAATTTTTTTTTTGTGTGTATCGTCTACGTGCGTATATTTGCACGTGAAGCGTGCCGTCAAGCGGGTAGAGGACGTGTATCTCGTTCGGCGTTTGGTCGTGGGTTCATCCGCCGTGGCGTGACACGGCGTAACTCGTTCCCTCTTGTTTTAGTTGCCTCCGTCGTACCCACGGTCGTTTAACTTCGTGCTCTCGTCCCACGAACAAGGTCATTATGGACTTGATATCGATGTCAAGCTCGGCCGGTTTATTACCCGCACACTCACGAGTCCACAATGACGAGTTATGTGGGATCACAATTATGAGTTAACCGCCGTGTTGCAGCGGATGCCAACTTCGCCTAGGTGAAGCTCATGGCCCTTCCATGGCCGTCGGGTTTATACCTTCTTTTCGCGGTGTTTATCCTCACCTTTCGTATGCTTGTACATAGCGACCTTAGCATTTCATCGGATCTAGCGGTGACAACCGCCTTCTGCGATGAACGTTGGAATATACTGTGTTGTTAAATGCTGCGGTTGTGGTGCCCTACGAGTGGGTTTGGATCGTTGGACGTGTCTCTTCTCTCCCAACCATCGCCGTTCTATGGCGAGTCGGTCGAAGGAGTCGCGGATCACGCTTCTTCTCGTCTTTTGCCTCAATCCTCATCGATCACGGTAAAGGCGTTGATTGAGCTCTCGCTTTGCTTGGCGTTTATTTGCAAATCTTGATTCCACTCCTTTAATTCCGTCGTTGTTATGGCCAGTGGGTTAAAAAGTGTGAATGCAGCGTCTCCTTGGTTTCTTTCGTGCTTAAACCCTTGCATGCTTGTACCTATTAGACCCATCTTAGTGCAATTCAAGCACCTTGGTCTTGGTACCACGCAAATGGATTAAGCACTTGGCTTCTAGCGTGTCGCTCCTTCTCTTCTTTTCCGTTCCACCCTCTCTTAATTCTCGTCAATTATAATGGCGTTTGGATTAGGGGAGATCGAGATACCCTTGCAGCTCCTTTTCGGTTCCCGTTTATTTAAATGGCGTGTGGATCGAAAGTTAGCGTCTGATGGTGTTTCTTAGAATGACATAAGGTCTATGCCATTTACTCAAGCCGTATAGGTAAACCACGATCGGCCAGATGACATCTGAGCTAGGCTACGACTTCAACTCATACCCGCAAACAACCACTCATATTTCTTTAGTCAGAGGATCGGATATCGCCGAGAGGGGCTTAAATTTGTCCCTTGTGTTCTTTCGGTGTCGTAGTGCTTTTGAGTCTTGTCGCCTCTTTATTGATTGATTGCTCTCTTGTCACGTGTAGTCTCGCGAGGTAGTTGCCGAGGTTAGCGTTGGGCCAGGGCTCGATGGAGGGAGAGCAAGGAGAGACACTGAGGACCATGGAGATGAGTTGACCACGAGGGAGGAGCTACTCGAGGAGGGGCGACTTCAGTCGGAAGGAGGACTTTGTCGGGCGATCGTTGAGGTGCTAATTTCCCACCCACCTCATAGATCCTAATGCATGTCATAATAGAATGCTAAGCGCTTTACTTTATGTTGCGGTGCTATATGCTAGGATTGCATGAGTAGAATGCTTAATGAAGCCTTTACCTTGTCGCAACCCATCACTGCATACCCATTTGGTAGATTTAGCCCATAGCGCTTATTATATCTTCTTTGCTATCGGTGCTATATCTCACTTACGTGTTATATATATATGATCAGGGATATATGGTAGGGGCGTTGAGTATGTTTGTGGGCGACTTTGGTGCGGTGACTGAGGTCATGTGGTGAGTGTGATTCCGTGTGTGCCTTGGGTGTGTGGTGAGGGTTGTGTCGGCGAGGCGGGATCTCTCGACAGTCGGCGAGACCCGATCTTGGGGAGAGTATTATACGGGCCTCTCTACCCGATCCTACGTGGTGGGTAACTTTCTGGATTTTGGATACCGTGACTCTGTGGCCAGACGGTAAAGGAAAGGAAGTTTGAAGATGTCTTGCTTGGTCATACCTAAGGACTTGTATCTTCGAGGACTAAGGATGCAGGAAATTTGGTGCTCACCTCACGTCTTCGTATGGGCGGGTTGCGGATTGCCCCTTTTAGTCGAGGCGGTGCCATACCTTCTTGGAGGTTAGCGGATAGTATATAGGGAGGTAGGGTGGCGGGACTCACACCCTCCCGAGGCGGCGGGTAGTCAGTCAAGCTTCGGTCTGTTCTTTGATCTCGGCATCTGGTGGTACTCAGGGGCTTCTCCGAGGCGAGTGGTTGGGTGGCATCGTCGGATTAGGAGGTCTCCGTCGTCGGCCTAGGCACTTGCTCGCCCGATGATGGCGACCGTGTGGTCTTAATTACACGCTCTGCGAGGAGTTGTAAATCTATCACGTATAGTCAGGCCTTCGGGCTTGGACTGTCTAGACTGGACTACTTAGGGTTTCTTGTAGGCCTTTTTGCTGGACTACCCTCATTTTGCTTGTGGTCTTTTTAGCTAGGTTTTTCTGGGTACTTCTCTCTCAGAGTAGTGAGGGTGTTTTCTCTTCTCACCCAGAGTTGAGTGTGGTTTTGGGGTTCTGGTGAGGCCTAGAGGGAATTTGAGCCCGATTAAAGGAAGAGAAGGAGTTGAAGGGGTACATTCATCATTTGGCGATGGTGTGAGATATGAGATGTGTTGTGGGAATGGATACGAGTTGTTTATGATGTTGGTTTGGGCATTACACGGGGTTGGTGTGATCTTTGGGAATAATAATTAAAACTTGTTTATTTATTAAACTTGATGCTTGCATAGGAAACTTCTGACCAAATATAGGCCTTTTGATATATCCTTTGCATTCCACAAAAGCACCACAAAGCAAAGCAAAGCATAGGGTGGGGAAATAGCCCCGGTACTCATTGTCTTGAAAGTCATTTTTAGTTTTGCAAGGTGAGCCGGCTACTTGGAGGATTAGGTGGTCTCGTGCCTACGGCTCAAGCTTGGATTTGAAGAAGATGATTGATTCCGCCAATCTCTCGCCGACTACGATAAAAGCCCGTGAAGGAGGGCCTTCACTCGCCCGGCGTGCTCACGTCTACCACGAGATCTTTGAGTTACACTTCCGCTAGGTTAATCGTGTAATAGGTGAGTCCCGAGAGTTGTATAATCTTGTATTCTTGTATTTGTATGCGAGAAGCTTGACTATGATATTAGCGTAAATAATAATGTGATGGGTTATCTTATGGTACTTTCACATTATTATTTGATTCTAATGTATTTTCCTTCGTGGAAAATGGGGATGTTACACTTAGCCTTGCTCCAAATACTACTACTAAAGAACTAAAAGAAGTGGAGGAGTAGAGAGGAGAGGAGAAGAGGAGTGGAAACTAAGGAGGCTCCAAATGGTGTGTGTTACAATGGTGGGGGATGGCCTCCTTTTATAGGTAGAGGAGAGGGGCTCTTTGGAAAATGGCCATCCCCACATGGAAGAACAAAACCGACACAGGAATTCCTTCTAATCTGCGAGAAACCGACCAACTAATGTCGACAGCGCCCGGGTTTTGGAAAGGTAACGAACCGCCTCCCAATTTGGGCCGAGCCGCCTCGGCCGAGGGAATGCGGCCGCACAAGTGGTGAATGTGGCGCACCTCTTTGGGGCCCCCCTTGCCCCCGGCCGGCCCGGGGGGTGGCGTTGTTGGTCTGAAAAGTTGTAGAGGCGGCGTTGGCTCGGCCCGATTTGCGTGTTTGGTCCATTTCTCCCTTGGGCTTGATGTTCTTGAGGGAATGCGCTTTCGGGGGGGCGCCTTTTGGTACATTTTCCACTTGTTTCTTATATAAATGCACAATAATAATTTGGACACTACAAATTGGAAATATGTGAGTTATAAATGTATATGAGTATGATAAGGTATAGTTTCACCCCTTTATGGTAGGATGTTGGCGTTACAAATGTGTGGGTTAGTGGGTAGTCAGCGAGAGGGTGCGAGGGGGCCTCTTTGTTGCAAAACCCTCCTCATCAAGCGGTTTGGGAATGCTCTTTCTCTTTAGCACAAAAAGCGAGAGCGATCGGGATCGACCCTTGGGTGTGAGTCGGCATTGGTTTTTGACGGAGGAAGGGATCTTGGCATCATCATTCAAATAAATCTTACATATGATCCTAGCAAGATTCTTTGGAGTCATGGATATGCGCTAAGATACCAAAATCGACACAACCTTAGCAATAGATGTAAAAGAACTTCGGGTCTTGGGAAACCAATTAACATGAGCCATGCTTTACGATCAAGATCAAAGGACCTAGCATTATACGCCTCGTAGGTGCTTAATGAAATGCATTTGATAGTTACCCATCTAAAAAAACTAGCCCAAAAGAAACCTTTCTATTTCTAAGGTAGTATTGAATCTCACATATGTATCCCCCATGGCACAAGGCTGAACATCGGCTATACAAACGATGATCTAGGAAGAAAGCCACCGGCGTAGATTCGGATGGACAAAATCCACCTTGTCCACGGTGGAGCTTGGAGCTTGGCGATAGAAAGATCTTCATTGGCCAATGAGTAGCATGCAGTCGGGTACACCTCATAGCGAAGGAGGCCATTGCCACGGGCGTCATCAAGCTCAAAACCTTTGGGCGAGGTGAGGCGAGGATCCGCGGCGAAATTCACCATCAATTTCATGCTAATGTTGCTAATTTAGGTCACGTAAATCTTTCAAAGAAGGTGGCGATTGGCGATTCTTTTCTTTGCCAACTAAGTCCAATCAAATCCATGGGTACCAGTCAAATGGTAGCATGGCTCTAAATTTCGAAGTCCATATCTAGATGAATTTATCATGCGAGAGTCCCATGAACCTTGTTCATAGCAACTAAACGACATAGTGTTTGTGTGAATTTAACCCAACCATTAGTAGAGTCCTCGAGGCGTCCCCATAATATTCACGTTAAATTCAAATCATATTCCAATATAGAAGATGCCACATACTTCATATATAGCATGGTAGTCAAACAAGATTAGGTTTTTCACATATAGGAAAGCAGATCTGAGATATTGTTTTCACAAGAAATCAGAATCGTATCCAACCAACATAAATTTTTAAATAACAAAACACAACTAAAGAATCGAACAATCCTCAATGTGTGCATACAGATTTAACAAAACTAAAGAATCAAAAGAATCCTTGATGTGTACATATATAATTAACAAACTTCTCTAGGCGAGCTTGGATACGATCAACAATATGCTTGTATCGACTTGAAAAGCCTTGGCAAGGGCGTCATCGGATATGGATGGCTTGGACCCAAATACGACATTAGCTACGGTGATCACCCAGGGTTTTGGCTACTCAATCTGCCAAGGGCCCACGGCGCTCTTTGTTCCATAATTGAATTGAAAATGGATCAATCCCTCGGGGAACAGAACACATCCCCTTTGTTAAGAACCTTTGTGAGCGACTTGTTGTAGGGTTTGATGTGACAAAACCGACATACGAGGGGGAGCCCTCAAACACGGTCAATATCTCCGTGCCCGTGGATGTGTGTGAGGAGGGTTAAGACCAAATGGTGCATAGTCGATGCGGGCGAGAGAGATGCCTAGGGTGTTAAGCCCGGCAATCGAGCCCGCGTTCACATAGGTGTGACGGAGACACCTTGTTGGTTGTGTTGCCGGCCATGTGAAGGCCGAGAAGAAGAAATCTTGGCAACAACATCCTTTGCATCCTTGCATGGGAACCCATTCACACGCCTTGCAACAAGAGTATAAGTTAGAAAAAATGCATATACATGGCGGTTGATCTACATGACTGATGACATATGTAAATCTAAAATTATATGTATGTATATACACTGTAGCCATCTTATCGACAACACAAAAGTCTTGAAGGCTTGGATCGAGAGAGCAATGGCATGAAAGCATGACAAAGACAAGACAAGGGGGCGCAACTAGGAGGAATGCATGAGTAGCCATATCTGCCTTCTTGTCTTGTTACTTGGGAATGGCCGAATGATTTGAGGCTCGAGTTGTGGGCGGTGTTTTGCGATCAAGTATCAAGGATTTGCTTTGGTGCAAGCTTGTGATAACAAAGCATGAGGGGAGGTTGGTATTTATAGGGGGATACACTAGTAGCAATTGATTTTTTCGGCGAGGGGGGGTTTTTTTCCGTGGCGGGCGCAATTTGAAACCGCCCACGGAAAAGATATGGCCCTGCTTCGGCCGGGGGACTCTTTTTGCGTGGCGGGCGTGTTGCGGCGCCCGCCGCGTAAACCTCTTTGCGTGGCGGGCGCGTTGCGGGCCGCCACGCCCGTAAACCGTGGCGGGCGCATTGCGGGCGCCCCGCCCGCATGACTACTCTTTTGCGTGGCGGGCACCTAAAAGGCCGCGACCTATAAATCTTGGGCCACGCCCCTTCATCTTCTCCACGAACTTCCTCTTCCAACTCTTGTGGGGGGGAGGTTTTGATCAAAAGCCCGACAAAAACTTTGATTTGGGTGTTTTGGCTTTGATTTTGGTGGAGGAGAGGAGACTAATTGGTCGATTAATGCCTCTTTTGATCTTTCTTTCCCTCTTTTTCATCCCCTCTCTAAATCTAGAGACACATGAGGAGAGAGAAAAGCGCCTTTTCTCTAGATCTAGATCTATGGTGGGACTTTTCTTTTTTTTGGTTTGGAGGAGATAGAAAAGCGCCTTTCTCTAGATCTAGATCCTTCTGGTGCAACTTCATCTTTTTTTTGGTTTTGGAGGAGAGAAAAGCGCCTTTCTAGATCTAGATTCTATGGTGGGACTTGTTCTCCTTTTTTTTTTTTTTTTTGGTTTGAGTATTATGTACTTGGCACTAATTAAGCTTTTGGAAGAGCGGGGATCGTCGGGATGGGAGGCACCGAGCCCTTTGGATGTATGAGATGAAGAGGGTTGATGGCGAATACTTTGATGAGGTGAAGAAGTTTGTTGCTTTCGGCGAAGCGACCTGGTGAATAATTCAACGGAGATCATCATCTGTCGTGCATAAAATGCAAGAATACGAAAGCGTTCTCGACGCGGTCGTGCGATCTCACCTAATCATGCATGGCCGTCGGTGACTATTTGAAGTGCGGACTTTTTCACGGCGAAGAAGTTCCACCCGCCGATCCACCCGGTACCCGAGGCGGTCCCGACGTCTGCGATGCGAAAGTCCACTGGCCCGGTTCAATTCCATCAATTTGTTGAAACCACGGTGGCGTCGGCGATGGCGGCGATGGCGGTGGTAATGGTGGTGGAGGGGCGGCGGCGGGGAGAATCTATGGCCTTTGGCGAGGATGTCGGGGTTTTTGAAGATTTGGTCAACCGGCTTCGGTGAGGGCGACATTGTTTGGGTGCGAGATGGTTGGAAAACTTCAAGCAGATGAAGCGGCAGTGATTGATCCTCTTTACAAAAACAGTCAGGAGGGTTGCAGCGAGTTTACCACGAACCTGGCGATGTTGAAGTCTCGCCATGTTTGATGCGACACTAGCTTCAATGAGCTCGTAAGTTACGGCCTCGGCGTATCCATCGCTAACAAGGTTCACTGCTAGCACGTATCGCTAAAAGTTGATCGCCCGGTGGCGATGAAAGTGAAAAGTTCGATGCTGCCCCAACCCTTTGTATCCTATATCGGGCGTCGATGCGAGGATTTGACGGTTGTCCGCCTTTGTGGCGCTAGTCGATACAAGCGGAATCTTAGGATGTCGCGTGGGCGATGGCGTCGATGAGAAGCGGGCCGGGCGAGAAAAGAAGAAGAGGCGAAAAAACGGTGCGGCCGCGAAGAAGATCATGTCAACGGGGGCGAGGAAGAGGAAGGTTACAGCGAGAGAAGCGTCCAGCTGTCAATGTGGTACCTTAGATCCTTGATCGCTGCGGAGCTCTCTATGGGAACCACGAGGATGCTAAGCACATGGCGTGGCATGCATCTAGCGATCGTGTGAAGGATGGCGGGGAATCTCGGCACCCTTAGGATGCTAAGCGTGGCAAGACCGGCGCCGCCTGCGACTTGCGCGAGAGGAGCCGAGGCGTTCGGTTCGCATTGAGTACCGGCGGAATGAACCCGATCGGTGACTGGCGGCACGCCAGCCACGTGGCGGTGCGTCCTCACCATGTACAATCTACCTCCACATCTTTGTCAAAAGCTTGGCAGGTATGTGTTAGATGCAGCCAGGACACAAGCCGGCGTGGCGGGCGGAAGAAAAAGCGACGAGGAAATTTGGAGGCGGATCCGTATGAGGGCGTGATGAAAGGACCAGAGACTTCCTCTCGCCCACAAGCCCAAGAAGAAGGCCAGAAGCGAGATGAAGGAGGTCGAGAAGAAGGTCATAGAGGCCACTACGGCTAAAACAACGGGACCCTCGAGATTCGTCGGGGACATGATCGGTGGGCGGCCTTGGGAAACTCCGAGCATCGCGGCCGTGTCAAAGTGGCATGAGCTCGGGGAAGAGTTGGGCGGCGGTGGGCTCGTGGCGATCGAGAATCTTTGCCTCGCATCACAGCCCGAGAGGTACAAGGAGAGTGCGAGGCGGGAAGGGGCGTGATGAGGCCTTTCGACCAAATGATCCTGGTCCATCAAAGAGGCCCTCACGAGCAGCGACCCCCGGATGGTCGAAGTCAGGAGCGGATGTTCCTGCTTATTTGGTATGCGGTGCCCACCCGGCAACCCGGCGGCACCTCTGCTGGCGGCCAAACGGGACCCGGTGGATGATATCACCGAAGAGACACCATGCAATATGTTGATACACAGCCGGCGGGTTGGGCAAGAAAAAAGGTAGTGGCCAAAGGGGTGGTATTTCCTCCGGATCTTGCAAAAATGCAGCGCCACGAGATCCCTCGAGAATGTCTTTGAAGTCAACATTGGGTTCGTGGCGCGAGAACATGAAAGGCGGGGGGTACTATCCCGGTCATAACGAGGTGAACACTCTAGGAGGCTGCTACGTGTTACAGCGTCTTTGTGGCCGAAGGTGGACATTATTTGAATATGTCGGCGTTGACTCCACCTTCGGCTCAACAAAGAAGGCGGACGGACCGACCCGATGCATACCAGGACCCCTATGGTGACTCCTCAGAACGATGATGAAGATGGTGGGGATGGCGGAGGCGACCCTCCTCAGGTTCGGTACCCCACGCTGGGACCCGGCACAAAGGCGAGCCTCGGGAGCGACAACGAAAGCCGACACTTTGAGGAGCCTAAGGAGGCGGCACGGTGATCCCGAGGCACCTAAGGAACCTAAGGGCGACACCTCAAGGCCGGCACCTCGGGCGCGTAGGCAGCTCGGGGGGCCGAAACACCTCGGGCTCGGGGGCGATCACATGAGGGCGGCGATATCTGAGGAGGCAAGCTGGCCCGGGCTCTGGGTGCCAAATCTGCGGGCGGAGTAGAAGCGAAGACCCGTCTACACTCAAGGCCTCAATGGACAACACCTCAGCGCCCGGGGAAGCGAAAGGAGCTCGACCCTAGCCAACGCCCTCGATGCAGAAGAAGCACACATTCGATAAAAAGGAGGTCGCGGAGAGTACCCGCTACCGGGAGGCCCAGAAATAGATATTCGATCAAGAAAGGTATGCACCGCTTTGAAACAACGAGTTGTAATAAGTTATTAGCTTCTCCCGCAACCCTAGGTAATTAACATTTGTACCGCTCTACCCGGGAGGCCCAAAAAATAGATATTGTCAGAAAGGTATGCCTTTGAAACAACGAGTTGTAATAAGTTATTAGCTACTCCTTTTCGCAACCCTAGGTAATTAACATTTTGTACCGCCGCTTTTGCGAGGCCAAAATCCCCACCTTATAAAGGGGTTTGTCACGGACGAATGCCCGGCTCGTTCGAGTTTGGGAAGTTCATGATCCCAAAGGCCCGGCTCATCGATCTTAGGATTTGGGAGACTCGGAAGTTCCATGCATGGTACATGGAGTGCGCAAAGCGTGGATTGTATAACCCGGTGTCCTTCTTCTAAGGAGTGCTTCCACTACCCCATCGAGCTCCGATTCACGATTACATTCGATGACATGTCGAGACTACACCGTCGGCGGGGACATTGGCGTCGCCCAAGTCACCTTGTTTTACGATGTAAGCGCAATTTTACTTGCACATGTCCCTTGCATCCGTATATAGATTCTTTCTTTCAAAGGTACCTATGCCCCGACCACATGTCCTTGTAGGTTGTGCGCCCGATGCACCGGAAGGTTAAGCTGCTTGGTGTTCTTTACCTCTCTCCATGCTTTATCTGTGAGAGCAGTCGTCGGTTATAAGCTAAGCGGACCATCCCGCACTGGTCAACTTGACGGACGAGGAAAAGGCGAAGATGCAGGATAAGAATGAAAGAGCTAAGAAGTTGGAGGTAGCGAGAATCGTCATATCGGTGATGAAAAAGGTCAAGGAAAATGGGCCTCGATGTATTACGGCGCCTTACCAATATGGAATGGGGATGGTAGGACATTGGATGCATTTCATGATCTTTCCTCGGGGCGGGAGGGCCGTTATCTTTGACTCACTACGAGGCCGCGAACCAGCTCGGCTACCAACAATTGAAAAAATCTTGAGATTGTAAGTGATCGATGAACTCCTTATGCAATTATATACTAGAGTCGAATATCATATATCGTTGACAATATAGTGCATTTAAATGCAGGCGCTTACAAGAAATACTTGAAGGATCGAGCTGCTTTGGGATCGTCGATCCCGAAGTGTAAGGCGCAATGGAGATAGACTTAAAATCAAAAGCGAAATTTCGATGCGTAAATGAAACATAGTTTTTCTTGAAATGCGACTACCTTGCTATAGCCGATATTACTAATAACCTTTGGTTTATTGTGTGCGGTGCCTCAAACAACGAGACGGATCAAACTTGTGTGGATTCTTAGATGCGTAGTACCTCAGAACTGCGAAGGTACAAATCCGACTACCAAGCGGCTCAGGGCGCAAGGAACACGTTCACGGGGGTGATACAAGGGCAACGGCGAGATGCGGTTCAGGCGCCTGATAGCGAACATGCAAGTTCGTTCTAATTAGTTCACGAAAAACAGCCGTACTTCAATCGAGGCAGTGGTGGGGGGCTGTCTTTAGAGTTTGGGCCGCTAAGGAGATGGGAAGAGCTGGGTCTTACGGACTATCTTCATCCGATCAACATATAGCTTCGCAATGTTTATGCGGATATGTTGTAGTGAAACTAGTACATGTTGGATATGAACTAATGGATCGTCGATCGATCGGTGAAACCTGTATATATGAATCGATGTATATATATGTATATATGATGTATATTAGAGTACATGTCTGTGTTATATATATGTGTGTATGGATTGATACATGTGTATATATATGTATATATATATATATGTATGTATATATATACATATATATATATATATTGGTATTTTATTTTTTTAAAAAAAAAAATTGAAGCATGTGCGGGCAACATAACTTCGCCATACGGCTTCAATTTCCCGCGTGGCGGGTAGCGGCCGCCCGCCCTTATATGAGCCACAATTATCCGTGACCTTTCGTTGGTGACGAGCGGCCGTGCCCACCACTAACGGCGTTTTTGCCCGCCACTAATGTGTTTTTGGGTACTAGTGATAGCTCACGCCGGGGCTGTGTTGCTTCCAGGTGAGGTTAGGCAAGAAAATTTCTTCCTGGAATGCGTCACACCGTGTTTGATTTGGGTTGCAGGTGCCGGCGGAACAGGTCGCTTCACGCGTCAACTATGACTGAGCAATAATGCTGTGGCGGCTATGTATGTTTGACTATTTAATTTAACCCTTGTGTTTTGTATAAACCATTTGTCGATTGTTCTTGTTTTTCCTCAGTTGAGTTACTGGTAAAATCAAAATGTTATATTGGTAGTTCTGCCTGTGTGTACAACATTATCAATATAATGCTGCAAAGCATGCAGTAACCATGAATCTAAAGTCAAATATCAGGCTAAACTTTGGATATCAGCAACTTTTCTCTCCCGTTCAGCAACAAATCAAGTGTATTTTACTCTTATTATTAGCTAGTTTGTTCAATCAGGTCATGCATAGAGATATATAGAGAGAGGGAGAGGGAGGGGAGAACAGGATAATTAAGCACGCTCTGGATTTATTCCGGCCTTTTGGGATTTAAATTTATGTTGGTGAAGAAGACCGCTTCAACGATTTCCCAGCCGTCGGACAGGAAGGCCACGGCTATAGCGCACTAAACAGTAAACTGTGATGCTTCCTAACACCTGATTGTTTGCCGCGCAGCCTCGGCCTATATACTACTACACCCATGCCCACGCGGCCACGCCACTAGTGTGTCCTGTCCGATACGATCGATGTCCGCCGTCTCATCGCGGCTGACTTGGCAATTTCGCATCGTGCTGATCGCCGCCGCTGGCCTGCCGCGTCAAATCCTGAAATGTTGCTGGCCTGTTCTTAATGTGCTGAATCTGTGTCGACAATTTTGTCCACGACGCAGCTGTCACAATGGTATATGTAGAGTTCCTCGATGGCCAACAGCCAGTGCCGGACATGCATGCCGTGCCGTATCTGTAACAAGACGAGCGCTGCTGCTGCGCAAAGAAGAGTCTCGTCGTCGAACGTGGCCATGTCGATTTTGAACTTGTTGGGTAGTATGGATCGAACGTGGGTATGTAGATCTGAGCAAACATAGTCCAGATAAAGGGAGTGTCTATTTATCTATCGACAGATTTTATGTGGTCAAATTTGTCCAGATTTTTGTTAAATGCTACCCAGTAAGTAACCGTTGTAGCGCAAATCCTAAACGGAATCAAATGTGTACAAATTTGACAGATTTAGTAACTAATTCTGTCAACAGATAAATAACAAAAGTCTTAATAAAATGGTAAATGGTTAGAAAATTGCTTTGCGATGTGTGCAATTCTTTTAAAAGACCCAAGAAAAAAATACAAAGTAACTTTTATATTCTAAACAACGGTAAATGAGCGCTTGTGGTGACTTTGTGAATCTCAAGATCTATGGCTTAGTCTTTTTGAAGGTAATCATATAGGTAGAGTTTGATGAGTGTGCGTGCATGTTATGGATGTCTATGTTGTACTATTTAATTTAAAAACTCTTCTCTATAAAAAAATCCCACCACCAAATTTGTTAATGCAATTTTGATTATAAGAATAAAACTTAAAATATGGTTCAACCGACTGTCCAACTAATCAAACTGCAAACAAAAAATTAAGCATGCAGTTTGTTATGCAGTCCGATCTAAATTAATTTGCATTTCGATATGCACACAGCAGTCAAATTTCAACGAGAGTACTACTATTTAGAAAATAGGAAAATAGAGCCAGGTCTTTTTTTGTAAGATCAACGAACAATTATATCTTATTCTCATAAATAACTATTTTGTATCTTGACAACTCACTCCTTAATTAATAATTCCTTATCGACTTGAATCAAATGTTTAGAATTATATATATTTTTCATGGGTCCTAAAAAGAACCACGAAACTTGATTACTGTAGCCACGTATAGATAGTATGAAAACTAAAGCTATGGTATATTTATAAGTACATATTTTTCTGATTTGACAATCATATTTTCTATACTTTAATTTTTGCTTAGCTCGTGAATTTTGCAAGGCACTGTGCTGCTCGTTTGGTCGCGTTGCATTTTTGGTCGCTGGTCTCTCGTATCTTTGTTTTCTTTTTATATTATACTGGCAAATGTGCATCTGCATTGCAATCGAAAAAAAAACATTAAACACTAATGAGCAATGAGAATATAAGAGCATCTTCAAGAGTTTGCCAAATTTTACTTAGCAAATCTTGAGTTTGCTAAAAAATATGCCAAGTAAAAAAGCTTATCTCCAACAGTTGGCATAATTCACTTGTCAAACTTATATCTAACTTACATTAAGAACCTTGAGAGAGAAACAAAATTATGTGTATGCTCTTCCACCCCTTAAAACTTATATAAGGAACACGAGGCGAAACAAAATTATGTTTATGGCTTTGCACATCTTCTAATACCGACCCGATGCGCTGCGCATACAAGCTGGCGTATATATATGCGTCTTGGAGGAGGGAGAGGGATAACAAGTTAGGAAAGATGGCAAATTGATTTAGTAAACTGTTGGAGAGTACCATTTCGGTCTTGCCAAAAGTTCATTTAGCAAAGCTGTTGAAGTTGTTCTAAGTGTTGCATACTCCCTCCCGTACTAAGTAAAAGATGTCTTTTTGGGTAAAGTTTGGGTCAAATATTGAGAATATAAATCATCAATAACTTTTGAGTTCTTTGAGTTTGCAAATGTGAAAATTATATGAATAGATTTGTCTTGAAAAGTATACATATATCACTTTTTCATAAATATTTTTATAATAACAAAAAGGTTGAAGTTGGGTTTTGGGGCGTAGCCATTTGTCTTAAACGACATGTTTTACGAGTACAGAGAGGAGTATTTATTTATGTTTTACCCTTTTAGAAAATTTATATAGCTGTAATTATTTTTGATGCATTTCCAATATAAGTCAATATTAAGAATAATATATGAGAAGCACATAAATATTACTCACAAATCTATTATACCATTAATTTCTATCTATCTATCCATACATTGATAGAGTTTTTCAGATTACAGTAAAATGTAGGCGCCCACACACACGCATACTCACCCCTATAAATACCGCGTACTTAAACTCTACCCTTATGAGCACCTCCGAAGGATTGAGGCGACAAATCCGAGAGATCCCCAAAGTCACCATAGTTGCCTCGTTGTCGGCAGGGAGCGTTGCTTACCACTTAAAAGCATAGCGCCAATAAATCTGAATAAATCTAAGAAAATCACGAGCACCGTGTCCAACACAAGGACTTGAACCTCGTCGAGAAAGGTTCCACCACAAGGGACCTAACCGCTGATCTATGATCAGTTTGACATACATGGATAGAGTTAGACATCATTTTATTTGACTTTCGTTGAGGACACATAAAGCATGTAATTTAAATCTCAAACTACAATAAGCAAGGTGAGGTGCACCTCCATTTCGTTAACCTCGTGCTTGCCCTTGCCATTCTCGGCACCGGTGGAGGCCCTTCCTAGCGATAGCCTTTGGATGTTTATATCGCCTCTTGGTTTGGCGAGTGCACCCATGGCGGACCCGAGATACCACTACTTCCACTACCCCGAGATCAGCCCATCACTATCGGGTCCAAACCCCCATTCACTACCTAAAAAAATGAAACGCTAGAACAAACCGGTAATGATGTGGAGTTCAAATCATTGCTAGGTAAGCCAACCGGTGATGATTTAAAGAAATATTGTCGGTGTCAATACCAGCTTAGGCAAAATGGCGTGAAATAATCTTTCTTGCCGGGTTGCATGGCCATCGGTAGTGTTGAAGAATAAAAACAATTTCGGTTCCATATGCAAACCCGGCAGTGTGGGCGGACACAACAACATTGGAATTTGATTAAACCGATAGTGTTGTTTTCGCTCACACCACCCGGTTTGCAAATGGAACCAAAGTGTTGGTCGTGCCATATATCGCCCGGTTAGTATCCGAAACCTACAATGTTCTAGACATTAACACAAGCGGTTTTGGTTTTTGACAATGATGGCTAGGGAAACACTTGCCGTTTTGTGTTAGCTGGCGGTGTTCACAATTTAGAATGATAGGTTGCGGCAATGTAGAATGACAAGTTTATCAACAAAACATTATAATCACATATTCAGATATCCGAGGTCAGCAGCCAAAGTAGTCTAAGAGTTACAACTCACGTATTCGAGAATAAACAAGATATTACAATAGTCTATTGATCTTTGTATGGCCCATACTGAATTGCATACTCCACGACACGTGCAATGAAAAATAGTCCTTTCTTGATGCTACCTATTCTTCGATGAACTTGGCCACCTCCTATCTTGCATTACCAGCGATCTTTGAATCTAGGAGGCAGTTGTGATTCATTCTCTTGTGTCGTCATTCAAAAGAATATAAACTACTATATTATTTTTTATTGAATTATTAATAGATAGAAATGAAATGGGGATTATACATACATATTGTCCATGTTGTGTTGATGTCTCGCCGAGGTATCTAAGCATTGCACACATTACATAGTAACCACATTCATTATTTCCCATTGGCTGATTTAGGTGCAACAAATCTATTTCCTGAACCGTGAATTCGACAAATGCGCGGTTGCGCCAAAATTTTTAGGACACTAAGCCACATTATAAAAGT
Organism: Hyparrhenia diplandra; assembly: GCA_015847255.1. Taxonomy (NCBI): domain Eukaryota; kingdom Viridiplantae; phylum Streptophyta; class Magnoliopsida; order Poales; family Poaceae; genus Hyparrhenia; species Hyparrhenia diplandra. The sequence goes on from JADLZK010000448.1 coordinate 19,782, forward strand.
GTGAATAGGAAAACATAGAATGCACTATGATGATATCAAGTTCAAAATAGTGGTTAACAGACCTAACGAAAGGGCATATATAGAAAGAATGAGCATATATATTCATTGTGCAAAGCATGCATCACCATTGCACAAGTTCGGAGGTGCTAGGTGTGGAAGGATATCAAGAAACACAACAAAATTATGCAGGTTTAGCAATCGGATAGTAGCGCTAAACTATTTTTCTCATCAATATTACTTTTGGAAGCATGTTTCAATTTTTGAGTAGCAAGCACCAAGAAACAAGCAAAGTAGCAGTAGTAGTAACCTTCAGTTAGAATTCAATTGTACCAGTCTCATAAGCATCAAATGTATACGATGGGTTAGAAAACAGTGAGCATGTCAAAATTAGTGAGCATATCCGAAGACATTGAGCATATATAAATTCAGTGAGCATATCAAAAGACAATCATAGCAACTAACTTGCATCGCGCGCATCAGATAGTATGTAGCAGAAGATAGTATGTAGCCTGGAATGCGCTACGTGTGATGTTAAAAATAATATGTTATTTTGGTTACTAGTTCAACACATCCACTAGTGTACTCAGACAAGAAAATGGTTTTCTCTTTGAGCCCCACACCTCGATTTTAGATATAGGAAGATTGACAAAAAAGAAGGCGAAAAATGGTTGCTGCAATCACAGATTCCTTATTACCAAATAATCTAAATGAAAAAAATACATAAATATAAACTAAAAGACGAGGACACGTGCTCACAGTTATAGACTAAAAGATGTGTGTTTATTGTACATCATGAATTCATCGATAACATCAACCAACCGTCCCTTAAGGTAATCCGTTTTTCTCCATTCCGGCTTGTGCATGTGTTCTCGTTAACTAGCATGGGTTCAAAGAATGTGCTTGAATTTGAGGTTTACAGCGCGCGCTATTTTGCCATACACACCTGCATAAAACCTTGAGAACTCAACGCTAAACAATTTGTGACTGAAGAGTAGTTATTAATTATATTATCGGGCGAGTCAAGTACTTACATACTAGTCCACAATGTCATCACTTGTCACCCGACAAATATCTTCTCTCTAAAAGATAAACAGATTTATAATCCTTCACCATCAGGATGAAATTATAGATAGGACCTTGCAATAAAACCAAGAGATCAAAATCACAAAAAAAAAGTCATACGACTGCGTAAACTATCCGACTATCATTTGGCTGCAAAAAAAATGAACCAATAAATCTGATCGACCAATCACTAATGCCTTCGTCAACATCAATGGTCAGAATGAGCTTACTAGGAAAAATTATTATATTTTTGTTCCTTATATTAATTACTTCTATGGAGACACAACTTATTTTATTTGAGAAATTAACATGACAATATTCGCTGGTATAATAGTTGATTGGTGATTGCTATTTCTTTGTAACCATGACATAACACTACAAGAGTTCAGGCCATGTGTGACTAATTAACTATGACAATTACAGTCTTTTTTTTGTCACTATACCCTTCTGTGACTATATGGTTTATTTGTCACGCGAAGGTGGATCGTAAACCCCTTACGTGACTATTAGATTCAGTTGTCACTAATCTTGTAGTGACTATCATGTAGTTGTCATTATAATATTTTTGTCACTATATTTGTCATAATATAGTAGATAGGATGATGACAAGTGTCCATGTGTACATGATGTGTAGTATGACATGGCACTAGTAATATGACAACAATATTTGTCATAAAAATGAATTTGGCCCATCAGCCCATGGGTACTTTTTATAATTCTAATTGAACTAAGCCCTAACTAACACATGGGCCCACCAGAGCTAATTTGGCCCAATTATTAATAGCATATTTTTTTTTCCATATTGATCCGGCAATATTCTGACCCATTTGCACCTCATATTGCAGCCCAAGCCCATATAAAAATTATCATAAATAATAAAACCTTACATTTTGAATCACAATAGCAATAGTTACATTGATTTAACAACATTAGCCATACAATAGTTCATAAAATAGCTCTAGTGATTCACCGGTCATACACTTGAATCCTTTGTTGCCGGTCACTAGCGACACATTTTTAACGTCAACATCCTACCATAAAGGGGGTGAAACTATACATTATCATACTCATATACATTTATAACTTCGCATATTTTTACTTGTAGTGTCCAAATTATTATTGTGCAAATTTATATAAGAAACAAGTGAAAAATGTACCAAAAAGCCTCCTCCAGAGCGCATTCTGAAGAACATCAAGCCCAAGGGAGAAATGGACCAAACAGCGAGGCGGGGCGAGCAAAACCGCCATACAACTTTTGGGGGCCCAAAAGCGCCCGGCCCGCCCGAGCCCGGCCGAGCGGGGCCCGGGGGGAGTATGCAGCGGCGCACCACAGTGCGGCGCACCCTGGCGGGGGCCGGAGCCCGGGGAGGGAGGAGGTTAGGTTACCTTCCCGTGGCGTTACCCGCGTTGGTTGAGTCGGTTTGGTAGTTTTGGAAGGTGTTCCAGTCGGTTTTGGCTCCTTCCATATGGGGAGAACATTTTCCAATGAGCCCCCTCTCTATACCTAAAAGGGAGGCCATCTCCCACCATTATAACACACACCATTTGGAGCCTCCTCACTTTCCACTCCTCTTCTCCTCTCCTCTCCTCTCCTCTCCTCCCATACGTAGTTCTTTTTTAGTCTTTAGTAGTACTTGGAGCAAGGCTAAGCTTCATTGGAAGCTTGTACTTGGGAGAAGGAATATTATTATGAATACATTTATGGTTTATCCTCAAGTCTTGATCTCATATGCTTGTGCAATAGAGCTAGAGTATTTACATGTTATATTCTTGACATGTTGTTCTCGACCACGATCATAATAGAAGAACTAGACTATAGTTCTATGTGGGTGGTTAGTAGAGTATAGAACTTAGGGCCTAACCATTCATGCCATGTATTTGGTAGAGTAAGAGTTGTCTTTGAGGTGGCGGTTCGTTTGTGGCTTTGGACTTTGGTCCATATCTTAGCCCGTCCATCCGGAGGGTGGGGGGTTTGTAGGGGATATGGGTTGTACCTTAGCCTCTGCAGCGTGCATGGTGCTCGGAGTGGCGGGGAACAACCGAATATGAGTGCATGCCCGGTTGAGGGTAGGCGGCTTGGTAGGTGACAAGTCTTGACCGTCCCTTGAAATCCCCGTTAGGTGTGTCTTTGTAGGAGTTAAGTAAATGCCTACCATAGGGCGGATGCTCAGGGAGGTCTCTGATCCATCTCATTCTCGAGCCTAAAACTCTAGCCATCTATGTTTGCATGATTATTAACTCGTTCTTTGCCTGACTACTTTAGAATGCTGCTCTCACTTAGGAATATTCTTTATTCTTTATTTTCTTTTTTATTCTTGAGGTTGGCCAAGTGTGTGTCACACTATCTTAAACTATCATGACTTACCCCTATATTGAGTATTGGTCATTTGCATAGACATGTTGTCTTATTCATGCCCTTTAGAGTCCTATACCATGCCTTCCTTTGGGAAAATATAAATAGCGATACCACGAATATCTCAGGGTGAAATGCTACACGGTATTTCCGATGCTTTGGACTTGTTACGTAAATGCTCTGATTTGCCACGACATCCCGTGGCGATGGTAGCTAGAATGTAACAATTCGGTGAAAGTCGTTGTAGGAAGCACTATGTAAAAAGGCTAATAACGCCCGGTGAGCGAGAGGCGTCACTCATAAAGCGTGTTGTGACATTGCCAGCCAGGCGGCAAATCGATAATAAGCGTCGGATGGTCCCACAGGGATATGCTGGCGTCGATAATAGGGGTCATTACGGGGCGGCGTGTTCATGTGGCTTGGCGTCATTTTCTTAATCGAGTGGCGTTTTTCCTTTGAGCGCGAGGCAACGGCGACTCTGGCGGGCGGCTTTTTGAAAGCCAAGGTAATGCAGCACGAGGAATTCAACATTGTATCTCGGAACCGTGTTTCATCACGGGCGCATTTTTCGAGACGATCGGTGTGGATGCAACCCATAATTGAGACAGCGTTTTTTGCCCTACCGGACACCTTTTCGACGCCGCATGCGGCGTACCCGTTCACGAGTACCACGAGGCAGCGCGTGGATTCTGAGACTTCAGCGTGGTCAATACCCGTCCTTGTTGCTTGACACCGATGCAGGGCGTGCGCCGATCTGCGGCGCTTGGAGGCGATTACAAAGTGCACGTAGCGTACGTAAATTAAAAGTCAGCGTTTATTTTGGGCCGAGTTGTGTTAGGGCACATGCGTACATGTCCCCTACTGCTACCAACGCGTTTATTTTAGGGCGAGGTTGTGTTACCGGTGTACGTACATGTCTCGGCCCTTCTCACCAAGCCCAGCGTTTATTTTGCTGACGAGTTGTGTTAGGGGTAATACGTACATGTCGCACCCCTCTGCGGCAGCGATTTATTTTTGAGGCGAGTTGTGTTAGCGGTGTGTACATGTCGCTGACTCCTACCCAAGCCCGTATAGTTTGAACGAGTTGTGTTCTCGGGTAATGCGTACATGTCTCGACCACTGCAAGGGCGTATAGTTTGGGGCGAGATGTGTTAGCGGTGTCAATACGTACGTATGCCGCTACCCGGCCAGCGGTCATTCTGGAGCGTGTGTTGTCGCCCGGTATGCATCTTTGTTGCTTGTAATGCGGACGCGTATCGGTAAATAGGCGGCCGGCGGTGCAGCGCTGTATTTGTCTCGAGTCTTCGATCGCAGATCACGCTAGAGGCGATGGATGTTGAAGACAGCGTGCGTACCGGGCGAATTTGGTTGGGCACGCATCCGGTTTTGAGCAGACCTAAGCCGGCCTTCCTTTGGGCCTGAATTTGGACTTGCATGTTAGGCCCGTTGTCTTTAATGGTACAATTTTGGGCCGTTTTCGTAGCGTAAGTTATAACACTGACGGACATATTATATATATAATATAATATATAGTGCGTTGCCCACACACTTCAACACCGTCTCTCTCTCGGTGGTGGCGGCTGCCGTGCCGAGGTTGGGGGCAGCGGAGGGCCGCGGCCTTACGGGGCGACTTATCTGCATTGGTTTGTGCTCCGCTATATCGAGCTCTCCTCCTTTGTCACCGCGTTCCTCTCCGGCATTATATTATATTGGTGCTTGTGCTTTTCAGGCGGCGGCTTGGAAAGAGGCGGGCCGCGTGCTCGGCGCTATCTTCGTGTCGGCGTGCTCGCCCGACCACTGCGGTTCGCCGGTGGCGGGCCGTGCTCGCCCGACTCTGCGAGGTCACCCGATGCCGGTGAGTGGCGATCTACGCCCCGTAGGTGAGCAAACCTAGCTACAGGCGCTTCTAATTTCTTCTTTTTTAAGTAAAGGGGAATATATTAAGATCCCGGCTTACGTATCGATTAATGCATATGGCTGAGATAGAATAGTGCATCTAGTTGTTGGCGTCTATCTTGGCTTAAATTGGTGAGGATTTCTTCAATTTCCACCCTCCTTATTTTTGTAGGCGATGGGGGATCGAAGCATTTGGATGTACGAGGTGAGGCAGCGGCGATAATAAGTAGTTACATGGGTTGCAATCTTTCCTACCGTGCTGAGAGGAGGAGGCCCATGTCTTGTGAGACCCGGCGGCCTATGTGGTGCCCATGTGTATTTTATTTGAGGAACCGGTGCACTACTCGAGGTTATTATTAGGTCCAAAGCCCACCTAATCCTTGAGGTTTCATGCACAGGTACACAAGTTGGAACAAGCATGGAGAAGGTGTCGCGACAACGACCAAGACCAGCGGGGATCCACGGCGTCTTAGGTGGCGAGGCGGCAACAATTGGGGATGAGGAAATAATTGATGATGATATGATGAAGTAGCGAGCTTAGCTGCCGAGCCACTGTCCCTCTTGGTGAGAATCACGGAAGTTGTCCCCTCTTTGTCTGGGGGTACACTAAGCTTCTCCGGTGAAGGAAAAGAATCATTGGGTGACAAGAGCTTTTAGACAATTGCTAGAGGTGCTCGGGGATATGCTTCCTCCGCGAATCATTTGCCAAAGACTACATATGAGGCCAAAAAGCTACCAAGGCAACTTGCATCGGTGACCAAAGATCTTAAAGCCAAGAAAGCTCAAGCTGGAGAGGCAACTTGGAGGCGATGACCAAAGATCTTAAACCCAAGAAGCGAAGCTGGAAGCGTGTGAAGATCTTGAACCAAGCTGAGAGCTGGAGAGGAGGCAACTAGCCAAGAAAGCCGAACTGGAGGCAACTTTACGATGACCAAATATCTTGAGGTAATGCTATCAAGGCCGAGCTAAAGAGGTTTCAAACTCGGCTTGAGGCGATAAGAAAAGAAGGTGCTTTGGGCGAGGTTGATGATGCCATCGGGACCAAATTAAAGCTCGGCCTCGGGAAACAATTCAATTCTTGAACATGTAATCTTTCTTTGGCTATGTCTCTTGCTTTATGTATGTGGGTTGTAAACATACTTTATCGTGTTCAATCGGTAGGCTTTAAGCTGTCATCTTGCGTGGTAAATGTGAGAAATATTAAAATGAGTCGGTAGTTATTTGTTTTTAACGGTAATACGTGCATGTCGAGAATTATTTAAAATAGGTAGGTAAATGAAGGAACAGTAAAACAAACAAAAGACGAAAGATTAAGAAGATTGACACGTCGGTTAGATATATTACGGGTTTGTAGGTAACAAAAAAAAATGAGGCAGCTTCCTCTGCTAGTGTTGTTCTATAATAATAATAATAATAATAATATAATTAGTTGTCCATACACCACCACATGAGTTCTGCCGCGTGAGCTCATCAAGCCATAAGTTCCTTTGCATGCTACATATATATATATATTACATCATCAAAGCCTTTGGGGCTAGCAAAAGTTAGAACTAAAAGAAATCCTTGCTCCTCCCGTCATTGCTCGGGCATCATTATCGGCGATGGCTCCTCTCAACAAAAAGTGGCGTCGCGGGTGCATAGACTATACATCTGATTGTGCAGCATCTCAAGGGACTTTTTGAACTTAGGCACCTTCAAGCGGCACCAAGCGCCATTATGTAGGGCTGGAATTCAAGAGCGCACTCCGGAAGCGCTGCTTTGAAATGATCTCTTCAATCATCGGTCATAAAAGTTAACTTCTGACGATCATGATTGCATTAATCAACTCTGCAGGGGCCGAGCCCGCTTGTTGATTATCGCCGCCCGTCGACATGAGGCATAATTGTGCGGCAAGCTTCAAAATAAACTTAGGTATCCTCCTCGAGCCCCCTTTGCGACCATTCTCATCGGGGGGTAATGAAGAATACATTCCTCATCATCTGTAAGCACACACCAAGACTAGAGGAGGGCTCTCATGCTGCTGCTTCATTGCATTGTAATCAATCGACAAGCCTCTGCACAAATTCAGCAAAGGTAGCCTCGGTTTTTTGCTATACTTGTCATCGGATCAACTTCTCGTCCTCGGTCGAACCTTGAGTGTGGAATAAATTGTCGAATGACCCTTTCATTCTAGTCTTGCTTCATGCCCATCATAGAGATCAATCGAGGCCGAGGAAGGCATTGAGAACACTAACGTCTCGAGGCGGAGTTCTTCACGCATTGAGACCAAGACACCCACCTATGCTTGTTGTACATTTTTACATTTGTCCAAACCTCCTCGATACATCCGGCCCGATTGATTGTGTGGAAATACTGCGAAGGAGAATCTTTGGGCTTGTCGTCTTGACTCTCATCACATAACTTTTCATCCCATTCCTTAGGGCCTTCACCAAGAATCAGATGAGGAAACATAGCATAGTGTGTCTCGTCATACGGTTCATCATCACTAAAAAAAATAGAAAAAAAAAAGTGACACAATCGTATTAGCCCAATTCATTTCAATTCTCAAATATTTGAGACATAAATATGCATGTCCCGGAAATGTCAAGACTTATAAGAACGACAAACTAGATAACTAAAACAAACATCAAAACGAAATTGGAAACATATATCTTTGTAATCTATCAATAGGGGAGAAAATACATGAAACTTCATTAAATTTACAATGTTGAATCCACTCCGATTTACATTTCATAAAAAATTATGAACAAACACTATTGAATGCACAGCTACTTTCGAAAATTTTGAATGCGACCGGTACAATGAAGTTGGAGCAGGGGAACAAACAAAGACAGCGAAGCAAAAACAAAACAAAACAAATTTGCCAATTACACCTTTGTATTCATTTACCTTGGATTTCCTGCGCTAAATTTGGAGATGGATTTGTTGGGCAATCTACAAGAGATTGGTAGACATAAAATGCTATTGCCTTTACAAAACATAAATGTCATGCGATGAAGCACACACACCCATCAAAGCGAATTAAATTGTACCCGCGAAAAAAACCAAATCAAACTAACCCTAGCGAAAAAAAACTAGCCACTCCGACCGCATTACACAAAGCGACTCTGCATATGTGACTTGGAATACTAGAACACAGCAAATTTCAAATGACCAACCGGCGTACTAACCTTGCGGCCACCGGTGGCGTCGAAAAATAGCATCCGGTAACGGGAAGAGGCGACCCGCGAGCGAGCGAGCGGTGAGCAAAGCGGTGTCGATAGCGGCGTCGCGATTGGAAGCCTACGGAAGGTGGCGTCGCGATTGCGTGCCATAGTATATATGCTCCTAGGTGCGATGCGGCCCAAAAGAATAAGGCCCATTTGGATAGTAGGGTTTTGCTTCTGTATATGCTTCCCAACAAGCAATCTCGACCGATTGTTGATTCAACCTAGATCAGCGGTGCCTGGCTGTAGGCTTGTAGGTGGTTTGGGCTGCTTTGATTGGCTCAAATTCATCCTCATCTTTGTTCATCATCCACAAACTCACAAAGGCGAGACTCTCTTGCCTTGCTTCATTTCATTGTAGGGATCGTCCCTTCATTGTAATCAATCTACAACATCTGCAAATTCAGCATGTAGCCTCCAGGTTTGCAATGCTTGTCATCGGATCAACTACTCCATCGGATATATTGCTCTTGAGTGAAAGCGCGTCTTCCCAAAGTAGCCTCCAAAGGTGCTCATACGGTGTAGTCGGATTCAATCTGCGAGGTTAAGGAAGGCCTTGCGGCGTGGCCATGTTTGGTGCTACTACGGGGTTCCCGTCATGTCGAATCTCTTAACATATTTTTAGAGCATTAAATGTAGGTAAATAAAAAGCCCGATTACTTGCTTGGTTTGGTACGAAAAGTCTTGAGATAGATCTTTTTTAAGCCTAGTTAGTCATGGTTGGACAATAGTACTAAATAAAGAAGAAAAAGTGCTCACGATAGCCTGGCAAAATATTTCACCAACTAAGCCTTGAGGCGGCGATCCCAGCGAATTGACCGGAACCATGCCTTTTTACCACCCGGTGCCGACACACCATATGCGTGAACCACATCGCATGAAAATTAAATATAAAGAGCTCACCGCCCTTTCAGCTAATGCCTACACCGGCGTAAAACCGAAAGCATCCTTTGCTTCCTCGATCCTTGGCGCTTGCTTTGTTGCGAGGGGAATATATTTAAACATGTGTTAATTTCGGTAGACTCTAAAGTATAGCTTCAGCGCCTCCTCAATCTCGAGCCGTAGATTACACGTTCACCATTTCGCACAAGGAGAGTCGGGTTCATCAAGCTCAAAGTAGTCGCGATTCATCGTTATATATCGTCTAATTTATAAATTCGATGATCATACTTATTTGCCGCGAGAATTAAGCGAAGAGGTACACTTGAGTAAAGTAGTTACTTCTACGTCGTCTCAAATTACTGCGCGCACCTACATACGAGAAAAAAATTGCAAAATATAAAACATTGGTATTGAGCTTTGCCCAAACCGTATAGGAAAAATGGCCTGCAAAGCAAGATTGTTAGGCTCACTCTTGGCGGAATTCTTGTTTTTCTACCATCAGCATGGAATATTCCTT